>JBBUKS010249783.1:0-21867 GCA_038050645.1 Hedychium gardnerianum
ATGTTGAGATTAATTAAAACTTAACTTTAAAGTTTATTAAATTTGAAATTGATTGGGTTAAAATTAAGAATTATTTTCGGATTAATGAGAGTTAAATGAAATTGATTTTATTAAAACTTTTGGATTAATTTAAAATTAATGTAATTTCAAATTAATTGGTTTGATAATTAATATAGGTTTTAATTTGATTAATTTAGATTTAATTATTGATTAATTGATTTAAAATCAAAAAGGTTGTTTAACTCTTGTTAGATTCAAACTCAGCTTTGGGTTCATCAAGAAGGAGTTTATAGGATAAGTTTCCAGGCTGTGGTGAGTCACATTGACATCATTAAAGTAACCACGTGCCTAAGACAAAGCTTTCCAAAAACAACCCACCCAAAGAACTTAATACTGGGTTTTGGTCTAACTAGCTCATGTTTGATTTGGGTCGCTTTAGCTAGATCTACTAGGTTTAGTGCACTAGGTAGAACACATATGATTCAACCTAGACATGCCTTCGACAAAGTTTTCATAGCCTACTATCATCCCAATCTATTCTGATGCTATGTTGTCAAGGTCGGTTAAACCTTTTTATAACTAACCATTGTAAATTAAGCATGAAAATAAAACTAAACATGCATAAGAAAATTTAAGGCAATCAATTTAACAAGGATGAATAATTTGTCTACTATCTCACCCTGAATCATAACCATGATATGGTTTATGTAGGTAGTGTATTTGATCCTTGGGAACCCAGTATTGATGTGGTCCATTTTAACTAAGTAAACATGCTTTTGAGACCCATTCTTGGACTTGATTTCTAACATTTTGACTAATCAAAGACAAGTACAACTTGTTTGTCATGTTGGCTTTGTATCCGAGTCTAGATTTGTTGTACACAGCTCGTTGGGACCCAAACATCATATTTAGAGACTGGAGCCCAAGTCAAACTTTACCAACATCTTCTTGAGTCTCTCCACTTGACCTTTCAGGTTAGAATTTTCTTCCTCAAGTTTTACAACTTGAGTTGAAGTTCCAACTTGAACTTGGCTAGTTGAGGGGTTCAAGTTAACTTGTTTCTTAAGGTTGTTATTCTCATCAAGTAGTAAGTTAATTTGATCCTCAGATTTAGTCAATTTTTTAAACAAACATTTAATTACTTTAATAATTTGAGATTTGGTTAGACAATTTACCTCTTTTAGTCCTTTTAAAGCGGGTACGGACCCGTGGGTTCTCTCGGACTCGGAGTTGGACTCAAATTCGGAATCGTACTTAGTCTCGAACTCCTCGTTTCTTGTCATGAGTGCTAGAAGGTTTAACTATTTTGGTTCCTCCACATTTGAATCTTTTGAGGATGAGTCATCCCAAGTGGCTTTGAGTGATTTTCTTCGTCTTGAAAACTTGGACTTCTCCTCCTTAGGGCACTCATGTTTGTAGTGACCCTTCTTATTTCACCCATAGCATGTTACTTTTGATTTTGGTGTGGTTGGGGCGTCTTGTGTTTTCTTCTGACGAACTTCTTTTTGATAAACAACTTTCTTACCATGTTTACCATTTCTTCTTCATTGTTTGAGTTTGAATCTGACTTGCTTTCAGATTCTTGTTTCGATCTGGATTTGGCCTTGTCCTCCTTATTTTTATTTTGACCTACGTACAAAGCTATACCCTTCTCATCCTGACTAGAGTTAGTATGTTTGTGTGGTTCTAATTCACAGAATAGTCCGTCTAATCTAATTATGAAAAGATCCTTCGAAACTTTATAAGCATCTACCATAGATGCCCAAAGTGCATTTTGAGGGAAGGAGTTTAGGGCATACAATATTATATCTCAATTTTTGAGTTGGTGGCCGATGAGGTGCAACCCATTGATAATGTCTTTGATTCTTGCGTGGAGTTGCGTCACAATTTCTCCAGACTACATTTTAATATTAAATAATTGATTTAATAGTAAATCATGTTTCGTTACCTTAGAGTCGTCGGTTCCTTCGTGTAGTTTGATTATACGGTCCCATAGTTCTTTGGAGTTGTTGTATGGACCAATTCAATTGAGTTCTTCCTTGGTTAGACCATATTGGAGTGTGTTTAGTGCCTTTGAGTCAGTTTGTACTTTCTTCTTTATTTCGGTTGTCCATTTCTCCGGGTTGATAATTTCTCCAGTCTTGTTGACTAGTGTTGTGTAGTCATGCCGGATTATGAACCATTGGTCGATGTCCGTCTTAAGAAAAACTTTCATCCTACTTTTCCAATATGGAAAATCATTGCCGTTGAAGAGGGGAGGTCGGACGGTGCTAAAACCTTCTTGTCGAGACATATTTCTTGCAAGAAAATATTAAAGCAGAGTATCCAAGACTTTGTCTTGGGATTAGTAGTGCGGAAGAAAAATAATAGATAAACGAATAAGCGATAAATCAAAAAAAGGCGTAGAAACATTGTTAAGTCTTTTCATAACAACCTTGCTTGATACTAATTGTTGGATCGTTGGAGAAGAGAGAGAGGGGGGGTGAATCTCGTCCGATTAAAACCTTTTCTTTTTTATGTAAATTAAAGTAGCAGCGAAATATTAAAAAAAACACGAAAGACACACTTCTTTTTTACTTGGTCCGGAACCCAACCGACTCCTACTCCAAGAACCAACGACCCTTTGGATCGTATCGATGGATTAATCCACTAAAACTCTTCTCTCCAAAATACTTTTGGAGAAGAAGGAAACTCGTACATAGAGAATGATGAGGATAGCAACACACTGCTATCTCCTTAATATATGCAATAACAGAAACTTAAAAATATTATACCGATAGTACAAATAATGTAGATGAAGCGTAGGTATCGGTATGTTTTGTTGCGCCGTAGCAGATGATCTTAAATGAAGAGCAGCAGTCATAATAGGATGAAGAGCAGGGACTAGTTATAGTCAGGTCGGACCCCGAGGGCTTCTTTTATAGGCTGCGTTCCGTCGACTGAAAACCTGATCAGTCGGCTGATCATTTTGGTCGACTAATCCTCCTATCCATCGACTGAACTCGCGCCCTTCCTTCTTTGCTCTGATCCGATCAGTTTGATCTCGACAATCATGCTTGATCGGTCGATTGATCCATCTGATCAGTCGACTGATCCCTGTGTTTACCTTTTCTACGTTGATTCGATCTAATAGCTATTTATTACCTTATTTGATCGGTCGACTGATTCCAGTGAATTTTATTTCTGTCGAACTGAATTTGATCTTCTCCACGTAGGCTTGATCGATCGATTGAACCTCTTGTTTAGTCGACCGAACCCACTTTAAATCAGACATTTGTTTTCATCTGCAAAACAGAGTTAGCATAGGTAATAATAATAGAAGTCCTGCAAAACAGATGTTAAACCAATATAAGTATGCATGAATATGACAATATGGACTGTCCTGATCTCAACTTAGAAACCTTCATTGGTTTCTTCAGTTGGATCAACGCCTAAGATTTGTCCTATTGGGACACAATCTCACTACACTAACTCCAAGTGCTTACCTCAACTCACCTGCCAAACATCTAGTCCTCCAAACCTGTTTGGACTTTGCTTAGCATCGGATTGGCCTTCCAGGTCTTCCACTTGACTCGATATCAAGTCCTCCAGATCTATCGAGTCCTCTTGCTAGATGTCAGGTCCTCTTGACCCATCTGGACTTCTTGCCTGGTTCCACGATCTGTCGAGACTTCCCTTGCCTAGTATTGGGTCATCCAGACCTACTAGGACTTTCAGAGTTGAGATCCTGCATATTGGATTAGTTCATCAGATAATAATAAGACTTAACTTTGAACCTTTGACAACATCAAAATATAGGTTTGATTCTGGTGCTTCCTGCACTAACACCCCGAGGGAGTTTTGATGTGATCAACCGAGTTAAGTTAGGTCATATGTATTTGATGTTTTGTGTCTAAGTGTGCAGGAACTTAGGAATACAAGAAGTTGAGCGAAAGATGCAGCGTGCGAGAAGGATGACACAAGAAGGGAGTTGACGGGCTCGGTGCATCTGAGGGACAAGGAGCTGCGGAAGAGTACACCGGTGGAGCGAGCAGGATGTGCGCGACGCATCCGAGTGATAAGAAGTTGGGGAGGAAGTCTGCTCAAGGAGAAGGCCAGAGTTGGGTTCGGGTGAGCTCAACTCTAGACGGCCGAACAATCACCCAAGGTGAGCGGAGTTTGAAAATGGTCAACTCTGAAGTTGACCATTTGAGGTGCCTCCATGGAATGGAGGCGCCCTGATGAAGACGAGACCCTAGGCGCCTCTATTGCTCAGAGGCGCCTCTAATGAATAGTAGCTGAGACACCATTGTTGCTTGGAGGCACCTCAGATGAATAGTAGCCAAGGCACCTCAAAGCAATGGAGGTGCCTCCATTAAAAAAATGATCGTTGCAGTGAATACCAGCGAGAATCCACATCAGCATCAATAGAGGCTCCCTCAAGCAATGGAGACACCCCCATGACTGTCACATCAGCAAACAGCAGTTGGAGTAGATGATATCGACGCTGATAGAGGCGCCTCAAGCGATGGAGGTGCCTCCATGACTATCACATCAGCAAACGGTCAAATCGACTAGATTGCTATAAATAGAGGTCTCATCCTCTTTGTTTAGACAACACACTCTGTATTCATTTTCGAGTTCTACTTTTCATTATCTGAGCTTTCAAAATTTGTAAGAGGCTACTCTGCCTTCACGAAGGAGTTATTAATGCTTTCATTTGCCTTAGATTAGCAACAACTCGGGTTGTAACCAAGTAACTTCTGAATCTCTTACTTTATTTTTATGTTATTTCTTTTTTGCTTAATTTGTATGTGTCCTTGCTTAGCTAGAAGCAAGAGAAAGTTGTATCATCAAATATCATCCTATGATATGGATTTACTTGATCATAATAACTTTGATCCCCACTAACTAAGACTTGTATGTTTTGTCCATAATCCTCATCAGATACGAATGGTTCGCCATGACATGTCCAATTATAGTAATTGGCGGTAAAACCAAATCTACAATGATGTTCTGAACTTTATCGCAGTATAAATATTTATTATTATAACACTTTCTGCATGGACATCTTATCTTATTACCATCCATATACTGAACATTACTAGATGTAAAATTCAAAAATTGTTCCAACCCAGTCATAAACTCATCAGTTAAGCCTCGACGTCCAAGTAAGTTCTTTTTATACATTCAACTTCTTTCATTCTGCATTTTGTCTGTTTCAAATTTATTACAACATTAATAAAAATACTAAACAATACACTAATGGTCAATATGTACTTAGTTCACCATTGTTCTCCCGCCCACGGCCAGCCAAGGCCGGCTGCGCCCACTCGCGATCGGCCAAGTTCGCCTGCCCATCAGAGAGGAGAGTAGGGGGAGAGGGGTCAGAACTTACTAGGTAGAGATGGTTGTCGTCGAAGATCACCATTGCCAGCAATCATCCGCCAACCGCCGAGAGAGATATAGGGTTAGGGGGGGATCAAGTTGAGTTTTTTATTTTAGGCTTAATTTGGTGACGAAATTTTTCGTCCCTAAATTCGTTGCAGATTTAAACTAAAAAAAATTGAGCTCTTTGGTTGATTGACCTATAGAGCTCGGATTGACATGAAATTAGTTCCTATGTGTTCGCCTAGTTTTCCTGATTAAGTCTATGCCTTGAAACAAAAAATTTATCAAATAAGAAGTGATCAATACTGATTTTGTATCCGAAAGATTCAATTCATGTTAAAAAAATCACTAATCTCAATATTTTGGGTAAAATTGATATTTGAGGTCATGGACATAATTAGGAGAACTAGATGAGCACATAGGAACTGGTTTCATGTGATTCCGAACTCTCTAGGTCAATCAACCGATTTCAGAGGAATTTTTTGTTTTTTTTTTAATTTGGACCAAATTTGCAATGAATCCGGGATTCGTCGCAGATTTAAACTAAAAAAAAAAAATCTAAGCTCTTTGGTTGATTGACTTAGAGAGCTTGGATTGACATGAAATTAGTTTCTATGTGTTCACCTAGTTCTCCTGAGTAAGTTCATGCCTTGAAACAAAAATGTTATCAAATAGAAAGAGATCAGTATTGATTTTGTGTCCGAAAGGTTTAATTCGTGTTAAAAAAATCATTGATCTTAATATTTTGGGTAAAATTGATATTTAGGGTCATGAACATAATCAGGAGAACTAGACAAACACATAGGAGCTCTCTAGGTCAATCAACCAATTTTCGAAAAAAAACTTATTTTTTAATTATAACCAATTCTGCAACGAATCCAAGAATTGGTTGTAAATTCTGCGACGAATCCTAGATTCATCGTAGAATTGTTCCAAATTAAAAAAAAATCTCCAAAATCGATTGATTGGCCTAGAGAGCTCGAAATCACATGAAACTAGTTCTTATGTGTTCGTCTAGTTCTCCTGATTATGTCCATGACCTCAAATATTAATTTTACCTAATATATATTGTATTCATAGTTAAGTCAATTAGATTAACTTCAAAGGTCATATATATGTTTTAGGAAATGTCATATGATCAACACATATGATCAACGTAATCAGTTCCTACGCTTGAAGTTCAGAAAATGTATGATATGTTAAAGGCTAAGGAAAGAGAATTGTCGAAAGGCATTCCTTTTGACCATTATCAACTATCAGTTATTGCAAGATTACTGAACATGAAGGCAGACCATCATTTCTCTGAACGTTATTATGATGACATGTGTCAATTGATGTCAGAGTTGCTCCCCATTGATAACTGCATGACTACACAAAACCATGATACTCAATTTAATTATTATGGTAGACTTGAGAAAATCATGGAGGTTGAGTATCCTGCTTTACCTTTAAAAAGATATGTATTGTTTAGATGTTCATGGTATGATCCAACTCCAAGAACAGATACCAGAATACATCGTTTCTACAATTCAGTTGAGGTTAACGCAAACAAAAGATTCAAAAAGTTTTAGCCTTTCATCTTTGCGATACAAGCTGGTCAAGTATCTATCTTAAGTACCCAACGAAGAGAAGACGACCTAGTGAATAGTTAGCAGTGTGTCAAATAAAGTCTCAGTCAACCATAGAAATGTCGAACACCATTACTGCACAAAACTATGATGCATATCAAAATGAAGAAGTCGAGTTATACTCAGTTGATTCAGAAATACAATTCATATCACAATTACTTGTAGATGTTAATGTTACTTACGAGAAAATAGATGATGGAGAGATGTCTTGTAGTGAGGAGGTTAATGTACCAATGAAGTCTAGTGATGAGAACCTGCAAAATATTAATTTAGTTGATTCAGAATGACAACAGATGACTAAAAATTATAAACAATGTCATGGTATATTGTATGGATTTTTTTTATTTCATCTTTATAGTTAAAAGATAATATTATTTCAAATGTTTGTGTCTTATACTATGATTTTGCATATAGTCATGTTAGACATTGTACCAGCACCTGGTGGCCAACAGGTTTTGAGAGTTTTTGGTGACTTGTAAGTAGTTATGTATTATAAATTATTCCAGTATTTAATCAGTTGCTTTATTTATCACAGATATCTCATACATGGTATATTTCCATGCAGCTTTGTCCCAAATGGTTACTAGGTCGCAGCCTACATATCAAAGAAGTTTAAAGAACGACTGTCTCTATCTGGTACTATATAGAGGAGTGTAGATCAAGATATGAAGAACTTTTATTATGATAAATTTTTGGTAAGTGTTTTGAATATAAAGGTTATTTTGTAGTATAATTAACATGATACTAATTCTCAAAATATATTATTGCAAAAGTGGTATGTTTGGGAGGAAGGCCACGAGGTCGAGTTCAAACAGATTTAGAACAACTACTGCACGAAATTGTACAGGAACATGTTGTATAAGTGGAGGAGGAGGGGCACCAGGCCATCCTAGGTCCCTGTTACAGTTTGGGAGGCTTGGAGAGCCATTTGGACTGTCTAGCATTGGCAATCCAATTCAGCGATTACTCAAAGCAATGACAATTCAGAGCCTGCTGGGCCGACCACTGGATCCACAAAGGATACTGCTGGATCTCATTCTATTGTTGATATGCCTCTGACTTGGTAAGTTTAAAATTAAGTTATATAAAAATTTCTTACGTATGTTTTTTATTAGTTTTAATATATTTGCATTATTTGTATGCAGGCTGCTGCATTATAGAGACCTCCCATTTGTTGGGAGGTATTTAACAAGACCCATCAGAAGAAGGATGAGTCATTTGTCAATTGATATTCCACAACAATTAACGTAAGAATATTAGCTTTCGTATTTTTATTTTTAGACTTTATGTGGAGGTTAATAAAATAATTATTTTGATACAAGAAGCAATGACAACTAGAATTGCATAAGCGTCTCAGCCTAGTGCAGAGAGAAAGGGACCACAGTCTCTTTCCACCGACCAGTTTAATGGCATTTATTATGATGTTGTTAGTGGAAAGAAGAAGAGCTCCCTCTACGACCTTAGCTCTCAGGCCAAAGTTGTCTTTGACAGGATGAGGGCTCCAGGGATCAAGGGTCGTCCTAGTTCCCTCTCCTCCTCATCTACTGAGGTACAAACTTTACGGGCGAAAAATCAGGATTTGCGGACTCGACTGTCATCATTAGAGCAGATGATGGTTGAGAGGGACGCAGAGACACGGGAGATGTGCGAGCGACAAGCTCGAACTGAGGAGATAGTTCTCCATATGCAAGCATATGTAGCAGCTTTCACTCCCGATTCACAAATGTCACGCCCGCATCGTTTGGAGTCCTAGGAGGCCGAGGATCCTGATGATTCTCCTATTGAGTAGATCATTTTGAGGTATGTTATCCTTAATCTTTTCTTTTAATTTTTTGAAGTTCAAAAAATATTCCTATTATTTTTTAAAAAATTATATGCATATCTAATTGTATTATAATTTTTCATAATCATTTTCAAATATTTCATATTTTTATCGCCATATCCAGATATCCAAAATCTAAAGTGAGGTATGTTTTTTTAAATAATGTCAATATCTATTGTTTATGATAAGTAGTTGTCTTTTATATTTTAACCTCAATATCTATTGTTGTATTCACAACTGATCATATCTTTTTTCTTATAGGATTTAAGAATATCATGTATTAGATGTTTATCAAGATGTCTTGTATAGATATTATCTTTTTATATGGATATTTTGTATGATTTTTTTTGTAGATTTTTTGTATGAATGCTTGACTTGGATGTTTGTGATGTGTAGTATGAATATTTTTGTATGGATGTTTTTGTCTTGATATTTGTTAAAGTTCAATTTGTGTTGTGAGCTTGTTGTTAGTATTATGAGTTTGTTATTAAAATCATTATTTGTGATGATTATATTTGAATGTAAATAAGAAAAAGGGATAAAAATAAATTATTTATTTATTTTTTAAAAAAAATAGTAACGGATTAACGACGGATATTAAAATTCATTGCTAATATATCGACAGTTTCATTTATTGATCTAGCGACGGAACTGTACTATCCATCGCTAAATAGTGATAGTATTATTTAATTCCGACGCTAATTAACTTATAGAATTGAGATCTCATTCAACGAATTAGCGACAAAACCTTTAAAATTTGTCACTTGTTGTTTAGCGATGGAGTATTTATATCCGTCGCTGGTAGCGAGGAAGATTAATCTTTCGTAGCTAGCTATAGTTAGGATATTAGTGACAGAAGATTAATCTTCCGTTTCTACTAGCGACGGATATAAATACTCTATCGCTAATTGCAACGAAGTATTGTATTCCGTCGATGAAATATATTCCATCATTGATCCATCGCTAATAGGGTTTAGCAACAAAATAACGACGGATTAATGTCATCGCTAAACGCTAGTTTCCTTGTTGTGTGTCTCTTATTTTTAGAAAATTATGTTAGGATTTATCCTAATTTTTATGAAACTTTATCAAAGTTCTGAAATTATAAAAGGAGGCAAGGAGCAGTGATTTAAAACCATTAGGTGATCTAGGGAATCTGTCAATCCCATGACAAGGGATCGATGAGGCGGCCGCATCAAAGACATCTACGGAGCTATGACGTCAATGACTTGTATCTCTAACTTTATGGAGTAGTTTTCTTTATTGTAGGATTAAGGAGTAGTCAAATGATATGTTTTCATTGTACTTGTGATTTCCTTCTTTTATTAATGTCATGATATCTTTGATTCGGTTTTAACATACTTTACAAAACATTGGCAATTATAAATATATTAGTGTATGTTTGTAATTACGAAAGATTAAGGGATGAACTGAGAGGTGAACCTTAATCTCGGATCTATTGAAGCAAACTTGAGTTTTTGATCATGAAAGTAGTTCAAATTCCCCCGAGGATAACATAGATTATCACAGAGCGTAAAGGGTCTATCTATCTCAATTTGATTACCATAAGAATAAGAGTTGCATTAAGATAGATGCATCATTGTATTTCGGGAGGAAACATCGATTACCTTAGGATAAACACCATAAAAAATTTCTAAGCTTCGGATATGTGTGACATATCCGAGGGACCACGGGATGAGGAGCATTCATGTAGGACCATTTTATCACTAGAGGGGATGAATAGCGTTTATGATTTTATATGAGTTGATAGTTAAAAACACTTCTAAATAAATACACAGAATATGCAACTTATAAGTTTTACCCAAATTTGCATGCTTAATTAAAAAAAAATTATTATAAATTTAATTTGTATTAGGTGTCATATAATTGACTTATGCTAAATAAATTGCACTTCATTTCCTTAAGTAGCAACATATTATGTATAATAAAATTTTAATTTAATTCAGTATTTCCTATTCTTACAATTCTAAGTTTCCATCACTGCCATATGAAATACTACCATTATTTTTATGTTTAAAAGTTGAGGATTTACTATTATAGCCCATCATGTGCCTTGAGCACCAGCTATTGATTATCTATTGATCCAAACTCCTTTTGCTTATGTGTACCTAACAAAGATTGAGTCTTTTGATATCCAAGGAGAGTTGGGTCCTATTAGGTTAATAAGTAAATGCTTAAAAACCCAAGCTTTAACATGCATAAACTTAGAATTAATACTAGAAAGTGAATGAATTACACGGAAGTGTTACTTCTAATGTTTACAAAATTATAAGTATTTTTGCATAGAATTAAATTATATTCCTGCTTTGTTATAAATGACCCTTTGATCACCTAACATCATATTCAAAAATTTAAAACCATTGTAACTTTTCAAGAGAACTTGTAAGATCACTAACTAAAACTTTCGAAAAGAATTTTCCTTAGAACTATTGTAAATTTTCCAAGGGAACTTGTAAGATCACTAACTAAATTTTTAAACAAGAATTTTCCTTAATTATTTCATCAAATACCGGAATCATCATCATGTGGTCTGTTTGTATCAATTAATTCAATTCTTCCTTAATTATATTCAATTCCTTAGAAAGAGACTTGTTTCTATCTTTAGATTTTTCAAGGGCATTAGTTGAATATGTAATTGTGTCCTATAAATACTCTAATTTATAGGGAATTACCCCTCACTATAGTAGTTGGATAACTCTTCATTGGAAAAACTTGCTTCATCACTTGAATTTTCGTCAAGTTTGTCAAAAACCATGAATGCAATGTTGTTGCTACTTTTTATTGATTTTTGTTGCTCGGATGATAAGGGAAAAAAAGGTTTGGTCCCAAGTAGCCTTTTAGGATTTTTTTTTTTTTTAATCTTCTTGACTTTTGAGATTTGGACTCTCTTATTTGTAGCATACTTTCCTATTACATTCTAAGCAAGTAAGCGAAGACAAAGGTCTAGTTTTACCGCTTATTTTGGTTCTTTTGTTAAACCTTTCAAAAAGTCTTTTGATGTCCTTTTTGCTGATATTTTTGTTCTACTTCATGAATCTTTTAACTAGATGAGCTATTTTGGTTGATGAGTCTCTACTTTCTGAATCAGAGTAACTTTATTGGATTCAGATGAAGATGTAACTTCCTACTTTTTGGCTACTACAAGAGCTAATTCTTTGTCTATGGCAATATGATTAACTTGTTGCTTATAATGTCAAACTCACAAAATAACTCATCAATTTTCACATAAGACAAATCTTTAGAAATTTTGTATGTATCTAATAAAAAAAACAATAATGGAGTTACAGGGAAGGATTTTAGAATGTACTTGTGATATTTTGATTTTCTAACTTTTCTCCAAGGATATGAAGATCATTTAGGAGTTCCTTAAACATCCTATGTATTTGACTTATTTATTGTCCATTCTTAAGGCTAACATTTTGCAGTTCCTTTGCACTCTTAAAGGGGCCAATTTTTATATATTTTTGAGGAAATAAGTCACATTGTAAGTAGGTCATAGCCTTAGCGCAATGGTTAAGTCCTTCAATGAATAATCAAGGGATCTAAGGTTCGAATCTTAGCTAAATAATCAAGAGATCTAAGATTTAAATTTCAGCTACGGCGTATTATAGGAAATTTTTCCTCCAGTAAAAAGTGAGTCTAAGAATGTTGGCTATTTAGATGGGTTTTCATTATCGCTTCCCGATTTACCTTGATGATCGGTTGAAAACTTTCAAAGGGCCGGACCGATCACCTCAAATTCGACGTTACCCGATTTAATTAATTATTTTTATATATATATATAGTCTTGGCATTCACTTGATTTGTTTTTTTTTTTCATTTCCACGGTCCAATTTTTGGATTTCAAGATAGATTCATATTCGTCCACTGACATCTCAAAACCTTCAAGAATAATAAATCAAATATATATCATTCATTAAAAAGGATTCACTTTTACTTTTCTAATGGAAGAAATAGGTGACATCGAAGTAGGGTGGCCTTGTGCTAAAACCTTCTTGTAGAACCATAAAGAAATCCTTCTTTTGGTGGTTAATCCTTGAAAGTATGATCGTACTCTGATATTAAATGTAGGATCTAAACAAGGTTAGAAGTGGGGTGAATAGATTTAAGAAACAAGCTTCAACAAGGTGTGTTATTCTGCAAAAACACAAGTAATAAACTATAAAGAAAATGCACAAAAACTATAGGAAACAAAGCAATGCTAACCAAATTTTTTATATGGTTCAGTGGCCCCCAAGTTTCTACTTCATGTCATATGACCTTCCGGCAAGTCACTCTACAAACTTTACTAGTTTTCTTTTTCTTGGAGTCCTTTTAAATGTGGAGAAATCTTTTGCAAGTCTTAATTACAAAAGGAAACAAAAAGAATTACATGTGCGTGAGAGAGAGTTGAGTGTAAATATTTTGGTAGAGTATAGTTACCATAGTAGATTAATGAATACATAGCCAACAAGTCATATATTTATAATCTTTTCCCAAGCTCTCAAAAATTTCTAGAAGCATCTAATCTACTCTGCATCAGTCGACTGCTCCTTCAATATCAGTCAATTTGTAAATGTTGATTAATTGCTTCAACAACCATTTTTGTAGACCGCTTGTTCCACCAATCGACTGCCTTCAATTATAGTTTCTTGAAACAACCGTTATAATGAATTAATTGTTCCATTATAACCTTTTAACTGCTCGACTATCTTTCAACCATAGATTTTGGAAAACTAATGTTACAACAAACTAACAATTATGTTACAACAAATTAACTATTATGTTAGTCAACTCTAGTGATTACTAATTGACTATTTAACAGAGACAACCAAATTTACCCTGAGTCGACTGACTGACACATTTGGTATCCAAGAACTCTAGGTCATCTAATAGTTCGACATAATAGTCAGTTGATTAGTAACACCAACTCAGTCGACTAGAGTAATGATCATTTCTAAGACTTTCATTCGAACCTAATTCATTCCTCGATTTTCCAATGTTACATGTGTGTCACACTCATCATTGCACAAATGAAATTGACCAAGTCACTAGACAAATTCCTTTTCCAGGGCCTTTATATGGAGTTTTCTTCATCTTACCAAGCTTTCCATTAATCTTAACTAACTAAAGCTTTATCTAATAATAGGTATCTAATCATCATTAATCTTTAGAGAGTTCTTATTAAACATTTGGTCACTCTTGATATATCAAAATTTTCTTTTACCAGACATTCGATCTCCCCTTGATCTGTTATAACTTCCTCTTGCTATGTGATCTACTCCTATATATACTTGTCACAAACTTATCAAATACATTTTCTAACTTAGCTCTTTATCTAACATCAAAATAGATTGCACCAACCTAAAAGAGCTCAAAATCATTAATAGACTATAAACAATATCAAGAGACTTGTAGGGATGTAATATTGATGCTCATATGACATCAATTAAGCTCTTTATGGATGTTAAGGTGCATTGACCAAAAGACTTCGACACTCAAAAGGGTTTAAAATCATGGATAAAGAGCTTTGACCATCAAGGTTCATATGACATTAATCCGAGATCTTTTTTTACCTAAAACATTGTGATAGTCCAAAGGGCTCAAAATCACGGTGCCAATACGGCATGAATTTGAACCCCCTTTTGGTGGTCAAAGTGAGTTTTGTAGAATATTTACTAAGGCAGCGCCGCAACAAACAAACGGAGCGAGAACTCCACAAAAATAAGCGATTATAGAAATCTCACAAGAAGAAAGAAGGCTAGAGTGCAAGAGTCAATGTTGACATCATCATCATCACAATCTGTATCAACACAAGTGCAATTAACAATGTGGAGGAAGTAGGAGTTAAAGGAGTAGATAAACTTTGATGAGTTCAATACTTCGCTTCTCTCGTGTGGTTAGGGTGACAACCAATTTGACGTGTGAGAAGTTCACAAGAGGTGTTCGATCAAAGAAATATTTTGAATATCTGACATGGGTAAAATGTGCCCTTTAATAAATATAATATCATGATAAAGTACTAATATTTTATTAAATTTTGAAATTTTAAATTCGTCAGTCCTTAAGAAATACAACTTGGAGGTGCAACACTATATAAAGAAAGGTACACTACAAAAATATCTTCAAATAACTATGAAATTAATGAAAAATTTAATTTCGTCTCGACTAAAACCAAATTCAATCAGTAATTACCAACTGAATTTAGATTCAATCGGCAAATTACAATCCAAATTCAGTCGGTATTTGATCGGCATATTAAATCTAATTTTTCAACTCAACTTGCTGACTGAATTTGGATTCAGTCGGTATTTGGCCGGCGGATTGAATCTAATTTTCCAACTCGACTCGTCAACTGAATTTGGATTTAGTCGATATTTACCGATTAAATTTGGATCCAGTTGGTAATTATTGACTGAATTAGAATTTAATAGATAAATTTTTCCCTAATTTCCCAATCCGACCCCCTTTCCTTCTTCTCGCGTTATTTCTCGTAACTTCTCCGACGCGGCTTCTCTCCGGCTCCTCTCCTGCTCTGATAAGCCTCTCTTCTCTCTAGCTACTCTCCCACTTTATTGGCCCGTCGCGACCGCCTTGCTCTCTTGCTCTGATAAGCACGTCCTGTTTTTACCATTCAGTTGACGAAAAACTATTAAAGAAAATAAGTTTTTAAAAATAAATTTTATATTCCTCAGATTTTGGTTTTCAATAAATTTACTCAAGACTCAAACAGGAGAGTTAGATATAAGGCACTGTGAAAACATAAGATCATTATCGACATGTAGAAGAAAATTTGAGGATTAGAATTGACAAGTGAGAAGAAAGATGTGGATTTAGTTTTTAAAACAATGACAGATGTGGATTTCGAAGCTCCTAGCTCTGCTCACTGATCCACAAGTTAATAAGATACGGAACTGGGACCCCTGAATACGATAGTGGTCTCCATCCTTGTAACCAGAGCAATATGAAGGTTTGATTGATGATGGAACCAAAAAGGAAAACTACTACAGGCTTCAATAGAATTACCACGAATCTCTTTATGTAGGGGAAATCAACCCACAAGCTTTTGTTCTCCACAAAGCCAGAATACTTGCTCCTTTGATTATGGAGAGAAAAATATTCAATTTTATCTTCTATTAGGTGGACTTACATGTTATTTGTAAGCACATAGATTTGTGTCCTTAAAAAACAAACTCATTAAATGATCTAATTAATGGTATTTGCGGGTTTGTATTATTGAATGTGGATTTACATGTGTAGAATCCGTTAATCTGTTCAATTATTATCTATGGACTAATAATAAAATTAGGGTTTCATTGCTATATATAAGGTATGGTCCCTATAGAATTAGGTATTTTGATAGATTTCCTTATCATCCATTAGTAAGGAAAATACGTCACTGTCACCCTAACACCCTATGAAAGATCCTTTCTCCTACTCTTCTCCTTCAGCAAGATCTGGATTTCATAGATGACATAGAGATGATGATGACTCCACTACATTCAAGTCATATTTATTTTGACTATTTTCATTTTAATTTATTAAATTGCCTCTATAATATCGTTGATACTAGATCTACATATTTTCCTGTTGTTGAATTCATTAAGCTTAGAATTCTTTCTAGGAAAACTATATCCATCAAGTAGTATTAGAGTCACGATTGTTTCATCGATTTTATAGCGATAAAGTTAGGATTTTTTTTTATCGATTTTGATGTTTTACACTAGATTTTGATCTACTAGCATAAAACAATCCTTGTTTGTCGAGTTTTGGTATAAGAAAACCTAGGATTTAAGTTTTTCACGATCCCAAATCGAGTTTTGAAAAAAAAATGTCGTGTTTGATCCATAAAAAATGTGATAATTGATCATCAGTTGATTGATGAATTACATCAATCGACTAATGTAACGAAATTAGTGAACATAATGGGTTTTACTTGACCGACAGATTCGACTTCTTTCATTATTCAATTGCTATTTTACAGCAATCGACTAGGGGCCTTGAAGTCAAGCATAGAATGGATTTTAACCGACTGACTAGCTCTACTGCTTCCATCAATCTACTGCTAATTTATAGCAATTGACTGTTGGCCTTGAAGTCGGGTATAGAATATTTTTTAATTGGTTGTGGTATTCGATTGTTTATTATTTGTCGATTGTTATTAAGTAGCAATCGACTGTTAAAGCCAAATCTGTGCATTCAAGGTTTATCAGTCTATTATTTTTGTTCGATCGGGTTTCCTTGGGTTTTTTTGTGTCTATTTACACACGTGTTACTAATTGAACTAATGTGTCAACCCAAAAGAAGATACTTTAGGTAATGTTTTGTATATTTTGTGTCAATGGACATATATCTATGCTAAAAGTAATTGACCAAAAAAAATACTTTTAGACTAGATGTATATTTAAGGATAACTCACAACTAAGGAACAAATTTTGTTTAAATCATGCATATAATATGTCGGCTCAAAGGAAGATATGTTACGTGGCTGATTAAGGTCATTGTGAGCTATGGACTTAGACAAATTCATGTAGCTCATATAAAGTGTCGATTATGCACATAATGTGTCGACTCAAAGGAAGGCAAATTATATAACCAACTAAGATTTGAGCTATAGATAGATAGTACCGCTAACAAATTGCATTCTAGTCCAAAAATGGAATTCAATGTTGTATTTGGTATCTCATTAAGGGATCATTCATATGATAATTTACTTATTTATGTATCTATCTATATTCTTGGTGTTAACGTGAGCTTACAGTATTTTCTCTCTTTTAATTAGTGCAATTAGTAACTGTCAATATTAATCCCTATACTGACTGGATCAAATTTTGCCGAATAGAAAATGTATGTTATAGTAGTCTTGGGTTGCATGAGCTTAGACTATGCATTCAAACACCCTTGACCAGTTGTATCAATACAGAGTAGAAGGCTGAATTTGAAAAGTGAGAGTGATCCAACTGCATGAGTCTAAGTATCATGAAAATTTCAATTCTGAAACCTATTAGGGGCTCAATAACTGAAGGGAAGAATGTTGGAACTTTCCTAAAGAAACATGCAAACTATTTCACTTCAAATGAAAAGATCGAGACAACTACGGTGTTATCAAGGCTTGTCTCAATGCGGTATAATGAAAAGAGAAGCATAAGGGAGTACATTATGGAAATGTCTAATCTCTTCATAAGACTAAAGGCACTAAAATTTGAAATATCTAAGAATATGTTGATGCACTTTGTCTTAATATCTCTGTCCGTATAATTTACACCTTTTAAGATATCTTACAATACTCAAAAGGAAAATGAACATTAAATGAGTTTATTGCTTAATGTGTGCAAGAGGAGGAAAAACTAAGGTATGAGACATCTTAGAGTGCTCACTTAGCATCCGGTTCTCAAGAATCGAGCATGAAATGGAAAAGATGAATATTAGAGGAAAAAAGTAAACAAATTACAAATTCTGAGGGTTTGACCATAAGGAGTAAAAGAAACAAGATAAGAAATCTCCTTATTTCTTCTACAAAAAGAAAGGTTATATAAAGAAAAACGACCCCAAATACGCCAACTTCCGTGCTAAGATAGGTAAACTTCTCAACTTTGTTAGTTCAGAAGTTAATTTAGCTATAGTGTCTACTAACACTTAGTGGATAGATACTGATACTACTACTCATATAAGTGTTACTATATAGGATTGTCTCAGGAGTCGATTGTCGCTTGATGGTGAAAGATACATTTATACGGGGAATGACAAGAAGGCTAACGTAGAGTCAATAGGTGTATTTAGGCTTTATTTAGAAATTGATGTCTTTCTGGATTTGGATAATACACTTGTTGTACCATCTTTTAGAACTTAATTTCTATTTCTTATTTGGACAAACCTGGTTATTCTTGTTCATATGGAAATGGAATGTTTCATATTTTCTTAAATTCAGTGTTGATTAGTAATGATTATTTGATTGATAAGCTGTATAGATTAAACACCTTACCTACTAATGACAATGAAATTATACATAACATAGGTACAAAACACAATTTGACAAACGAAAATTCTTTCATGTTGTGGCATAGTCATTTATGACATATATATCCAAGCAACGCCTAGAAAGGTTAATATCACATGAAATTCTCGATTTCCATAACATGCCATACTTTAATGTCTACATAGAGTGTGTTAAGGGAAAAACGACAAACAAAAAAAAGAAGGGTGCAAGCCGATGTGGTGAAGTCTTGGAACTAATACATACGAATATTTGTGAATTGTTCCCTAAGGCATCTTGGAACAAACACACATATTTTATTAGTTTCAAAGATGATTATTCATGATATGGCTATTTATGCCTTATTAATGAGAATTCACAATTTTTGGATGTATTCAAAACTTTCAAGGTCGAAGTTGAAAATCAACTAGGTAAGAAAATTAAGGTCGTTAGATCCAATCGTGGTGGTGAATATTGTGGTCAGTATTATGGATCAAAGTGAATAACGTCCTGGACCTTTTGCGAATTACCTTTCTAAGTGTCGGATATGTTGGTGCGGCAGAAGTAGTTCAGATCACTAGAGTGGAGGGGTGAATAGTGACTTGTAATTCAAAATGATCTTTTCTCTTGCTAATGACTTAACAAGGGGACACACATTAAAAATAAAATGAACACATAAAAAGAAAAGAACATACGAGAAATTACTTAGTTACAACCCTCGGGTTGTTACTCCAAGAACGATGAAAGCTCCACTATCTTCTCCTTCTTTGAAAATGACCCAGAAGCGGGGAAGTCTCTTACAATAGTTAAACACAAGAACACTAAAATAGAATTGAAGAAAATAAATACAAGTATGTTGTGTGATTTGTTCTTCGAGCTTCAGTCCTATTTATAGTTTTCATCTTGATCTGACTGTTGTGCTGATGTGGCATCTCTGGTCGACTACCCTCTCCGGCCGCCTGGATGATGTTGACGTGTCCTCAGGCTTTATCCGCTTCGACAACGACTTTGGATAAATCAACCCCTTTTGGTCACCCGGAGTCTCTCCGGTCACTTGGAGTCTTGCTAATGTGATCGTTATGATCCATTTCGACAATGGGCTTGGATGACTCATTAGTTGACTTCGGGTCACCTAAAGTTCTTCCGGTCGCTTGAAAATGGTCAACCATAGACTTGACCATTTGCTAATTTCACCTTCTCAGGTCGCTTGGATGATTCTCGGTCGCCTGGACATGTATTTGTTCGGACTTCATCTCGGTCGCCTTACACAGTCTTCCTTTCAACTTCTCATCCCTTGAATGCACCAAGCCCTTCCGGCTCGCTCCTGTGCATCCTTCTGCTCCACCGGAGTAATCTTCCACAGCTCCTCGTATCTCAGATGCACTGAGCCCGTAAGATCCTTTCTCGTGCCATCCTTCTCGTGCGCTTGCATCTTCTGCCAAGGTTTGTCATCTCCAATGCTCCTTAGCCATCGGGTACATGTGTATTCTCCTAAGTCCCTGTACACTTAGATACACATATTAAAAACACCACAAGGACCTAACTTAAATTTAGTTGGTAACACATCAAAATATCACTAGGGGTTCTGATAGGATCGTACCTTAGTATACTATGTCTAGCGCTCCTAATCAGAATGGTGTAACTGAGCGACATATCATACCATAAAAGGCATGCTAAGAATGTTCTTTTCTTCTCTACTAGAGTCTTTGTAGGGTATGACACTTAAGATTATAGTTCACCTACTTAATAGAGTACCTAGTAAGACATTGACTAAAACCTCATACGAGATGTGGATGGATAGGATGCATAGCATTAGTCATTTACATGTATGAGGTTGTCTAGCTAATGAAAAGAAAATCTACTTAAGGACTGTGAGATGTCATTTTGTGGGATACTTTGAAAATTCTAGAGGCTATAAATTTTATTACCCAACAAATAGGTTCTTTTTCAAGATAGGAAATGCTAAATTTATTGTGGATAGTGGGAGTGCTAAGGTTAGGGATGTATCTTTTAAGAAAAGCGTTAGCGATCTTCTTGTAGTTACTACTAGTGCAATATGTAGTGGTATGATATCTATAGCCTACATTGTAGATGTTGCATATCCAGTGGAAGTAGTGAATCTAGATATTCTCATATTGTCTCTAATGAAATTGGAGGAACCTTTCACTCAAATTGAGGTATTTCCTTCTATGGATAAGCAAGTACATCAACCACCTCAACCATAAGTGTCTTTAAGGTGATCCACTAGAAAAAAGAAATCTATAGTTTTCCGTGATTATGTTTATCTCCTAGAGTATGATTTTGACATAGGATTGAAAAGTTATCCTAAATTTTTCCAAGAAGTCAAAAAATGTTCTAATCCCGAGAAATGGATTGAAGCTATTAAGGAGTTGAAGTCTATGACAAACAATAACATTTGAGAACTTGTCAAATTACCTAAAAGAGCGAGACCTATGGTTGTAAATGAATATTTAAAATCAAATGGGATTCGCTAGGCAATATCGAGAAATATAAGGCTCGCCTTTTTGCCAAAGGATTCACTCAAAATGAGGAAATTGATTACAAAGAGACTTTCTCACCTGTTTCAACGAAAGACTCCCTTAGGATAATTATGACACTTGTATCTCATTTTGATTTGGAGCTACAATAAATGACGTGAAGTCTGCATTTCTCAATTGAAATATTGAGAAGACTATATACATGGTGTAATTGAAGAACTCTGAGTTTGAGGACTCGAAACACCTAATATGTAGATTAAATAAGTTTATTTATGGTTGACAGATGGTGTTTGTCAATGGTATTGAAAATTTAATCAGGTGGTGACTTCATTTGATTTTAAGAAGAATCCTGCAGATCAATGTAGATATGTCAAGTTCAGTAAAAGCAAGTTTGTTATACTTATCCTATATGTGGATGAAATTTTGTTGGCTAGTAATAATAAAAGTATGTTACAAGAAATCAAGTCATTTGCTAGTTAGCAATAACACGGCCATGGCGCATGTGGCAATGCCTCCCCTGCTTTTAGTAAATTCTGTTAGCCACCCTAATTTTTTAGGAAATTATGTTAGGGTTCA
>JBBUKS010250106.1:0-21862 GCA_038050645.1 Hedychium gardnerianum
TTTGTGTCACACTGTTCAATCCGGGTCGATTCCGAGTAAGACCTATTTAGATATATAAAATTCTAAAACCCTAAACCTCATCTGAAAAGTATATCTCAGTTTTTATCATAATTTGATTTTTATTTAATTACAATAATTCTACCTGATGTCCAATTCGGCCCCTGGACCCACAGACCTCTTATGCCACCACTAAGGTTCATCATCTGCTTTTGATTGTCTTACAAAAATTAAAATTAGATTCTGCTTGTCTCCCCTTCATTTATAAAAATTTAAAATATTTTCTAAAATCATTTGCAAAGATTTACACATTGTGGCAAAAAGATAAAACGTTCGCCCCCAGCGCCTCCCGCCAGTCCGTTTCAAAATCAACACGGAGGAGGTAAATCACGAGGATTAATCTAACTAGATCGAACAATGACTAATACATAAGAAAAACAAGAACCGACTAGATTTACACATAAATTATACTATAAAATTTATCCGTTCATCCTTCGCAAAAATCATTTGCAAAGAGGACGCTATGCCTATTCACAAATAAAGCATGGGAGATAGAGCTGAAAAGTAACACTTGACTTGATACTCTATTCCCCTAACTCTGCTTACTATATGGGCCACGATGAGCTTAACTGCAATGGTGAGCCATACATACAAAATCATGATTAAGTATGTAATACAGTTCCTGATCACCAAAACATGCATGCACATTTTTGTAAGGTTTATCACTATTGTTCTAATAAACTTGCTGCGGTGTCCAAATCATACAGCTAATAAAGGCATGCTTGTTGCTTTGTCTCCATCAGTTCAAGTAACAGGCAAGAAGCACCTCAAAACACTGTGCTTACCGATCATGGACGCACCAAACGTCAAGCAATCCAGCGGAAATATATTAATTGTGTGTGTGTTTTTTTATAAAAAATTAAAGTAATAATATCACGCGTGATAGTTGCAGATGTGACTGCAATTAGCTTTTTGTATAGCTGCGTCTCAACTACAGGGAGATTGGAAGGTGGGAGAAGGCATCAGGCATCAGGCATCAGGCATCAGGCATCGAGTAGTTGGGTGAGAGATGAGAAGTGTCATTATCAGCAAATTATGAACGCAAAAAACTGTTTAATTAATCATTCACCTTTACTACATTGCAGTATAATATCGATTGTACTTGTTCAATTTTTTTGAACTTTCATTAAATAAACCCAAATAAAACAATAATTGAGGATAATTCGTTTGGACTGGTGCCATCAACCAACCAGACATGATGCTCAGGAATGATTTTTCTTGTTTGCGTCCATCCAAATCAATCATCATGTTCCATTGATCTACTTATTTTTCCCTTGCATATTTTACTCATTTTTTTAAAATGTATTTTAACTAACACCCGATATTTCATCTTGGTTCATTAAAATTTTTTATTGATCATTAAAATAAATTTAAAAATATTTATAACAAATCATCTAATAATTTATTATATAATTGAAAATCGAATTATAAATATTAAAATATTATAGTCAGAGATTTATATTTTTCCTCTGACTTTTACTTCATTCGAGGAATTTTTTTTATTATAAAAATTTAATGGAAGTAAAAGAAAGCAATCTATTCCAATTAGGAAGAGGTCTGAGAGCCATGAATAAATAACCTTTTTTCCTTTTTAACATACTAATTTCAGTAAATGGGAAGCAAAAAGACAATTTATAGGTAGGATAATTATGTTTGGAAATTCAATTCTTTCCATACTATTTGCAATGCTGTGACTATCAAATACTTTTAGCTTCATTTCAAAATAACCATCCTTTATGGTTTACCTTTCTGTGTTACTTTACATTAAATTAATCAGATTTACCGATAAAATAATAAGTTTCTAAGTTTTTTTAAAAAAATTAATATCTTAGTAATTACCACTAAGTAATTTTTTTTTAAAAAGACACTTTAATACGTGCTAACGTCGGTGTCGGCGGACGCCGATCCGCTACGAGCCGGAGATACGATCTCTCGCTTCGCTGTTTACTAGTTGTCGGTGGAAGTTGGGAGGGAAGGAGGGTGAACACAGCGAGAGATTTGGAGAGCGATGCGAGCTCGCTGTAAATAATGAGCTATATATTCGATTCGGTTGGTGGAAAATAATTTGATCATCCTGATCACGGAGCCTCTTTTACCTCCCCGCTCGATCGAAGGGGAGGAGAAAAAGCCAGACTCCGATTCCATCTCCGGAAATCTAGCGGCATTTGGCGCCCGTTCTGTCGCCTTGTCTGTTTAAAGGTCAGTCCTTTCCTCGATTTTCCCTCTCTTTCGCCCTTTTTTTTTGCGTTTTCGAAGTCGGAGTTGAAGTTGGTGGCGACAATCTGGTCTCGCTTGACGAATCTGGCATGCTTGCGATTGTTTCTCCCTGCTGATCACTGAAAATTGCAATCTTGCAGCATTTTGTTTTGGCGGTGGACTTATTTGTTTATCGTTTATCTGGGAGGTGGTAGGAATCAATGGATGTGATTTGGGTCGGATGTATCTAGTGATTTCTAGCTTGGATCAGGTTTGATTTCCGTCAAAATTTCTGAAACCACGAGAAATAATCAGATCTGGGAAAAATAACCATGTGCATATTGAACTCCGATTTTTAACCAACATATTTTCTTAATTCCTAAGTTTTCGTTCGGTTAGATCAACTACTGAATGTCACAAACTGGTGTAGGTTTTCCCCTGGTTTGATCTTTAGTCACTTCTCTTTCACCAAGTGCAGATCTTGATTGTTCTTTTTTCTCCTGAATAAATCGGGACGCAGGTTGTGTAAAGCGACAGTTGGTTCTACCCAGTGAAGTCTCTTCATCTCAGTAAAAATGGCGACAACAGTCACTTGGCAGTATACCAGCAGCAATGGTGGAAGCTACGGAGCTTCAGATTTGGTAGTTCTTATTTCATTGTTTCTTCCTTCTCATGTAAATTTAGCATTAATAAAAAGGAGATATCCTCTGAATCTGTAACCTCTTATCATACTTGTGATAGCAATTTAGCCATATGATCATGGTTCAATACAAAAAAGAAATATTAACTTTATACTGAATTGGAGGTTAACCTAGAAAAAATTGTTTTCGATAAAAAATGACAGATTTGATGATCTAATAGGTGATAGTAAAGCCAGGTTGGTACCTATTGAAGTACCAAATACAAAGTCAAAATGTGGCTCTTGCCAAAATCAAATTTTTAATTGCCCAACAAAAGTTACAGTGCTAACTTTTTTTGGTTGAATTTTCTCACAAGAACTGGAGATTGGTACTTTAACTATATACTGTTTCGATGTTGAACATGAAATCTATTTCTCTTATGTTTTGTATTTAGATTCAATTTGTTGCCTTAGCTCCCCTTATTTAGTAATGTCATGAATCATTCTATTTTCTCTGAACATTTTGATTTCAAAGTATTTCTTCGCATCTCTAAAATTTGAAATTTCTTCATAGAAAACACCTGAATATATGAATTCTATGCAACATTAGCCATGTAGCATCAAATCCGCTAAATCATCCGAGTATATTCCTGTAGATTAGGTAGAAGTACAGCATATGCTTATATTAATGGAAGCAAAGGAAAAATGTAAACCTAAAAAGGAAGACTGTTTTGTGAGGGGTCATCTCAACATTGGGGCATTTGCATAGGACACATATTCATCTCATAATTTGCCTTATATATTCTTAGTTTTTTACTTATTGTCAATGTTTTGTACCAAGTTTTTTTTGAACATCCACTCAATCTCCTATCATCATCATTGTCAAACTGTGTGAGTTCTAACTATTTGGAACTCATCATCGTCGTCGTCGTCAATAGTTCTAACTATTGGGGCTATGATGAGATCATTCCTCCATTGAACTCATGCAAGATTATATCACTGATAAGATTCGTTACTAAATCACCTTTACTACATTAACTAATTGTATCCCCTTATCCTTCACACCTTGAACTTAATTGGGGAGACTTGTTTGATTATAGAATCTTTTAATTGTCTTTGAAGTTGCTCAGTTCCTCTTCACTTATTGTTGCCCAATGCACAACCTTCTTTAAATTTTGAATCATCTTTTTATCATTTGTTGGAGGTCAAATCTCAGCTAATTATATTCTCCTTGTAGTTCATTTTGGGACAGATGTCCCAAGGTATTTACCATCATCAATGAACAATGAAAATTACACTGGTAAAAGAAGAGATGCATTACAGTATAATACTGCAAATCCTTGGTATGATTGTTTTTCATTATGCGCGAAACATACTAACTACAATTCACATTATTACTTGCTAAATGTTGAGTCTGAATTACACAGGTTAATCTTATCTGTCTATACCTCTTCTAATTAACCATAGTCTCAAGTCTCAACATTATGTTACACTATGCCTTCTCTAATTGTGGTATGCAATAGCATGATCAGGCACTTTCGGGCAAATCTCTTTGATTTCACTAAGTTGTAGCAGACATTTAGGTTTTGAATTCCTTGAATGCATAAAGTAAATGATTTTGAACTTGGAAAAGCTTTTAGTACTTAATCGATGCAATAGGAATCTACCAATTATTACTACTTTCTCATCTTATGTGTACTATTAGTTTCTTTGTCTTGACAATTAATCATTGATGACTTAGGTGGCATAAAAGTTTCCAAATTGATAAGTTTTTCCTTTTATGCTCAATTACTTATGTAATTATAGGAGAGGAAGTTGGATGCTAAAGTCCAAGAACTGGAACCGCCAACTCCGCTATCAGTCACAAAAATGGGCCTGAGGTGAGTGTATATTTTTTATTTTAAAACTATCATCTTGCTTTAGTTAGGTGTATCAAATACATGAATTTTGAATGACTTATATTTGTGACTAAGTTTATCTATCTATTTGATAGAAACATTGACACCCTAGGCCTTTCCAAGTTTGTATGTCATGTGCAAATCAGAGACATAGCTGTTTCCTATGTTCATTCATCAGTATCATAGCCCATTCTCCTTATTATATACTAATGTTTTAATAGTACATGGAATGTAAAAGTTATAATAATGAAGACTTGTGCATGGTCAATCAACAATTAGTTATATGTTCCAGCTGCTGCTACATAGGTCTTATTCCGCTAGTGAGTTCTATACAAGGACATATTATCAGTGATACAGGTTAATTACTAAAAAATTCGCACCACAAATCAGGTTGTTATTTATTTTAGGTGCTAAGTCATGTTGTCTAAAAACGTCCTCGGAAGAAAACAGCATTGAGTTTTCCAATTTTAAGCACACCATTAACAACTAGCTTTCCAGGAGTATGCCACTTTTAGTGTCATCTAACTTCTTTCATTTCATGTGCTGCATAATATGTCAATAGGCTATCCATTTAGGTAGGCATCAGTAAAATCCAAAATTTAACTCTCCTAAATGTTAAATTATCTCTTATAATTTGATAATATGATTTCCAAAATGGAATTGTTTGTCTTTTTTTGTGTAAATTTTCATATAAATCAATTTGAACCAAATTGTCTTGATGCATTATGTTTTCAAATGATATTGTGCTAATTAATGAAAGTCTGAAATTTGAATTGTGAAGGGAAACTTTAGAAACTAAAGATTTAAAACTAAGATAATCAAAACTAGATGAACTTACTAGTGGTATTCAAAATAAATCTTAATGTACGATATTTGTATCGATATTGTGCTAATTGATGAAACCTAATTGGAATAAATTTGAAAATTTAATTATGAAGAGAAACTGGAGATTTGAAACTAATATAACCAAAACTAATTAACAAAATGCACTTTCAAATTCAAAATTGGAAAAACATAAGAGAGGGAATAATTGATGTTGGTGCAACCATCCCTAAGTGATAGAGCTCGATCATGGGTGTTGATGCTTGGAAAAAGAGTTTATGTTTGGTCCTGCATTTTTGTTTCATATACGCATTAAGTTGTGTTAGAACTTGGCAAGACACACAAAACTTGCAGAGTTTGTGACTAAATGAGGTCGAGGTTGGATGATGACTTGGCGCGCCAAGGAGACACGTCCTTGAAGGTCCAATGGAGTTAAGAGAAGGATGCATGATATATCTGAGGGACCACAGGGCAAGAAGTATTGAGATGGTGTTGAAGTAATTCGTGGAGCTTGACTTGGCACAACCAAGTTGGTTGAGTCGGTGGCTCGAGATCCACTAGAGATCGAAAAGGGATGGAATGAGACATTTGGGAGACTGCAAGACAAAAGGCATCGAGGCACATCATTGATGGTAGCTGGAAGAAGGCAAATTACGTAGGTATGGAGTGAAAGATACATGTGGAGAGACTTAAAGACCTCACGAGAGACAGGAGACAACTTATACTTTGGGGTAGAGCTCATTAGTGAATTATGATAGTTGTGTGACTTATACTTTGGAGTTAGGATAGATCTTGACTTAGGCGAACACTTGATCATTATTATAGTCAAGGTTTTAGTTGACTGGTGAGGTGAGTTGACTAGGAAGTTGATTGGTGAGCTGAGTCGACTCAGGCTTGTTGTTGGCTTGCTAACATCACGCATCTGCTCTGAGCCAAATGAACTCGTTTAGTTGACTAATATTGGAATCTAATCGATTGATGACTCAACGTAAAAGTTGGAAGATAATTGTTGATATGATACAATGAAGTTGCAATGGTCAAATGACATAGGGAGTGAAGTAGTCGACTAATGGTGGAAGCATGTTGACTGAGATAGATGTTAGCAGACTGAAGACTTTAGCGATTGGAAAAATAGTCGACTGATCGACAATAAAACAATTAAAGTGAAGCTTCAAAATGTTTGAAAGCTATAAAAGGAATATCAAAAGGAGCATTCAAAGGTTAGCAAAAATATATATAACCTAATCTCTTGAGCTTTCTCTCTTGTACTTATAGCCTAAATCTTATGATCTTTTCCTTTGTAATAATTGTAAGAAGATTGTTGTAAGATGTTTTTCCACCTATGGAAGGCATCCATGAAGGAGAAAGCTAATGGGCTTTCGGGAATAACTCATTGAAAAGTCATAGGTCGTAGAGTAAGAATGAGGGTTTTGAACCACATTATATGGTTTGTTAATATTGACTTATTTATTCTTTAATTTATGCTGCATATAAACTTGTGGGTTTGACCTTGTTAATGCATTAACAAAAGTTTGATTGCTATTTGAAAGTTTAAGTACTATTCCACTCTCCTCTAGCCATTTGTTCATTTTATGTCACGGTCCTAATTGATGTATGCTATTTGTATTGGTATTGTGTTAGTTTTTGAGAGTCTAATTACAATAAATTTGAAACTTGAATTATGAAGAGAAACTTTATGCACTAGAGATTGAAACTAAATTAACCAAAACTAATTTGCAAAATGCAATTTCAAATCAGCAATGAAAAACACAAAATGAGTAATTGGGTGGTTAAGAAGTGTTAGAATCCATTTAGATGAGAGCTAACCTATTAAGTTGTTACTGCTAGTCATGCAGACAACCCTCTCAATGCCTCACCATGCCTTGGATTAGGATTGCTTTGATACCAATTGTCATAGTTCGCTTAGATGAGAGAATGGATCTATTAAGTTGTCAGGTCCAAGCACCCATATTTAAGCCCAAGTTAATGGTAGCTAACTCATCTAAGCGTATACATCTTCTCTATTAGACTATAATTCATCATGTTAGACGAAATTGGGGTGATACAATAAGTTCTTGCAAAGTTTTGTATATTGGATTTATAATTTGATAAGGAGATAGAAATCCTTAAAATGATAAAGAACAAGTTCTTAAAATTGAGAGGAACTTTTCAAACCTAGTATGATGGTTGTGTCTTACAATATAGATTTACATAAAGTTCATCCGTAGGACAAGATTCGTGTATGATGTAGCTGACTTTAGATGGCTGAGACTTATAGTTCTTTTTTTTTTTTTTTGCTGCTGCTGTGGCTGTTTCCAGGGATCGTGGTAGCATGGATGACACTGATGGAACTATTTCAAGTGTTGCCCAATGCATAGAGAAGTTGCGTCAGATTTACTCTACTGGTCAAGAGAAAGAGAACTCTTTGAAAGAGCTACTAGATCTGATCATAACTCGTGATAGTGCTTTTGGGGCTGTTGGTTCTCATTCCCAGGCAGTTCCCGTTCTTGTTGCTCTTCTCAGATCAGGGTCATCAGGAGTGAAGATTCTGGCTGCAACTGTTTTAGGATCACTTTGCAAGGAGGAAGAATTAAGAGTGAAAGTACTACTTGGTGGCTGCATTCCTCCTTTACTTGCCTTGCTTAAATCCAGCTCAGCTGAGGGCCAAACAGCTGCTGCAAAATCTGTTTATGCTGTTTCACAAGGTGGAGTGAAGGATCATGTGGGCTCCAAGATTTTTTCAACTGAAGGTGTTGTGCCTGTCCTGTGGGACCAACTTAGAAATTATCCCAAAACTGGAAGTACAGTTGGTAGTTTGCTTATTGCCGCTTTAAAAAACTTATCCAAAAATACTGAGGGATTCTGGTCAGCAACTATAGAATTTGGTGGAATTGATATACTAATAAATCTTATTGCTTGTGGCCAAACAAGTACCTTGGCAAATGTTTGCTATCTTCTTGGATGTGTAATGATGGAAGATGCATCAGTTTGTTCTCGAGTAACAGCTGCAGAAACCACCAAGCAACTCTTGAAGTTGATCGGACCTGGTAATGAAGCCTCTGTTAGAGCTGAGGCTGCAGGCACTCTTAAAGCACTTTCTGCACAGTGTAAGGAAGCAAGACGTGAGATTGTCAATTTAAGTGGAATACCTTCTTTGATAAATGCAACTATAGCCCCATCAAAAGAATTCATGCAAGGGGAATCTGCTCAAGCATTACAGGAGAATGCAATGTGTGCATTGGCTAATATATCTGGCGGGTTGTCATATGTGATTTCCAGCCTTGGTGAGAGCCTTGAATCATGCAGTTCACCTTCACAGATAGCTGACACATTGGGCGCTTTAGCTTCAGCCTTAATGATATATGATTTGAAGGCTGATTCTATCAGGGCTTCAGACCCTTCAGTTATTGAGAAAATATTGGTCAAGCAGTTTAAACCAAACTTATCATTTCTTGTACAGGAGCGTACTATTGAAGCCTTAGCTAGCTTGTATGGGAACACCATTCTCTCAAGAGCACTTAAGAATCCAGATGCAAAGCGCCTGCTTGCTTGTTTGATAACCATGACGACGAATGAGGCACAGGAGGAACTTGTTAAGTCTCTTGTGGTATTATGCAACAAAGATTGCAGTCTATGGCATGCACTGCGTGGTCGCAATGGTGTTCAGTTGTTAATCTCTCTTCTTGGCCTCTCTTCAGAGCAACAGCAGGAATGTGCAGTTGCTTTGCTTTGCCTTCTGTCCAATGAGAATGATGAAAGCAAATGGGCTGTAACTGCTGCTGGAGGGATACCACCTCTTGTTCAAATCTTAGAAACAGGATCTTCAAAAGCAAAGGAAGATTCTGCAACAATCCTTGGCAACCTTTGTAATCACAGTGAAGATATAAGAGCATGTGTGGAAAGTGCTGATGCTGTACCTGCTTTACTTTGGCTGCTAAAGAATGGAAGTGATAATGGGAAGGAAATTGCATCAAGAACGATAAATTATCTAATACATAAGTCTGATACTGGAACTATCAGTCAGCTATCAGCTTTACTAATCAGTGATCAGCCTGAGTCTAAAGTTCATGTATTGAATGCGCTTAGAAGTTTGCTGTCAGTGGCTCTGCTCCCTGACATTCTACGTGAAGGAAGTGCTGCAAATGATGCCATTGAGACAATGATAAAAATCTTGAGCTCGTCAAGGGAAGAAACTCAAGCAAGCTCAGCATTAGCCCTTGCAGAACTCTTTGACAGCCGTAAAGACTTACGGGAAACCCCTGTTGCTATGAAGACCCTTTTGACTGTAATAAGGCTCCTTAATGTAGACTCAGAAAAACTTTTAGCTGAGGTTTCACGCTGCCTTGCTGCTATTTTTCTTTCCATTTTACAGAACAAGGAGGTTGCTGAAGTTGCTAGAGATGTACTCGCCCAGCTAATTTTGCTTGCCAATTCCCCAGCTCTTACAGTAGCTGAGCAGGCGATTCATGCTTTGGCTAATCTTTTTCTTGATCATGAAATTGCTGCACAAGCATTTCCAGAGGATATTATTTTCCCTGCTACACGCGTCATGGAAGATGGCACTATAGATGGCAAAACTTATGCTGCAGCAATAATTGCACGGTTTCTTCATCATCGCATCATGGATCAAACGTTGGCTGACATTGTGAACCGTGCTGGGACAATTCTCAAACTCACTGCAATTCTTGAGTTTGCTAGTGTTGAAGATTCAGCTACCTATGAAGTTCTTGATGCGCTAGTGATGTTGTCAAGGTCAAAAGGTTCAGTAGAACTCACAAATCCACCATGGTTAATTCTTGCTGAAAATCCCTCTAAGATAGTCCCTTTGGTATCTTGTATAGCTGGAGGAACACCCTTATTGCAAGATAAAGCTATAGAAGTAGTGTCGAAACTGTGTTATGATCAACAAACTGTATTTGGTGTTCTACTCTCAGAAGCGTCTGGATGTGTGTCATCAATTGCAAAAAGGGTAATTGAGTCAAATAATTTCAAGGTCAAAGTTGGGGCAAGTGCTCTTCTAATTTGCACTGCAAAAGAGCAAAGCCAGAGGCTGATTGAAGATTTGCACGAATCAAGCTTATGTATCCGACTTATTCACTCTCTTGTTGGGATGTTGCAGTATAAAGGTTCTTCAGCTGACAAAATAGATGATGAATGGACAACAGGTATACGAATTAGTAGGAATGCTACAGGGAAACCTATATCTGGAGAAATTGAATGCAACACAGCCTTGATCTCTAGTAACATGATGGCTCCATGGCTGCTTGCTAAACTTGCTGTTCACACTAAAAGTACTAAAATAACCCTAATGGAGGCTGGGGCAGTTGAAATTCTCACAGACAAGATCTCTCAGCATGGGTACCTGCCCATACAGGTAAATTGAAATTCTGCACCTTCAAATTATTTATTCCTATTTTATGGTTTTTTTTTTGTGTGTGTGTGGATATTTTAACACAAATACTGAAAGGCAATATGACATTTAGCATAGAGCAATGGATACTATTAAGACACTAAAGAAGGTTGTGAAGGAAATTTTGATATTCTATTAGAGCATTTCAAATATCTACATTTTATTCTCTCAAATATTTTAAGTATTTATGATAAGATGGTTGGTATATCTTTCATTATTTTGCCTTTTCTAAGTTGTATTATCTTTTTAGTATAGTTAATATATTTACTTGAGTATTATTTTTCTATTTTTTATATAATTGTATAATTTTGTTATTATCCATTTTTTCTGAAGTATTTTTTACTTTTAGTGAATTAAGTCAAAAGTCAAAACCAAAAAAAAAAAAACTGGGTATTATTGCATCATGTTGCAATTGTCTGTATTTTTTTACTAGGGACTTCTGCTCCTCCACTACCTCTACTCTACTTTCCTATTCTTCAATCTTCATCTGTATTATTGGGGCACCCAATTTTCAATGAACCACTTCCAATTGCTTCTTTCCATTCAATTATGTTGGTTTTCAATTTTCTCCTGCAGATTAAAGTTAAACATTCTCATGAGTGAATGGCCTTTGCCTCCCAAATTGCAAGCCCAACTTAATCTATCCTGAAGCAACTTGAGCAATTCTAAATATACAACATCTGAACTTGAAAATTGGAAGTTTAAACATTAACCTATTCCTGCTAGCGATAAACTTTTCTGCTGAATATAAAATTTTAAAATCATATACCTTATATCTTTGACACTATAGTAGCTTAGAACTTTGTCTTTTTGAACATGAAACTTGCAGAGTGATTCCAGAGAAGATAACAGTATATGGGTTTCTGCTTTGCTCTTATCGTTGCTATTTCAAGACAGGGACATTGTTCGATCAAACGCAATAGCACGCTCTGTTCCAGTGCTTTCAAGTTTATTGAGATCTGAGCAGTCTGCAAACAGATATTTTGCTGCACAATCTTTGGCAAGTCTTGTCTGTAGTGGCAGCAGAGGAACTTTGCTTTCTGTTGCTAATTCTGGAGCAGCTAGTGGTCTTATATCTTTGCTTGGTTTTTCAGACACAGATGTCGCTGATCTTCTAGAATTGGCAGAAGAGTTCGCATTGGTTCCAAATCCACAACAAGTTGCATTGGAGAGGTTATTCAGAGTAGATGACATAAAGATCAGCTCAACTTCACGGAAAGCCATACCTCTTCTTGTTGATCTACTCAAGCCAATTCCAGATAGACCAGGTGCACCATTTCTGGCTTTGAGCCTTCTAACACAGTTGGCAATAGATTGCCCATCTAACAAAGCGATAATGGTGGAATCTGGGGCTTTAGAAGCACTAAATAAGTACCTCTCGCTTGGTGTGCAAGATACTACAGAAGAAGCTGCCACAGATTTATTGGGCATTCTGTTTAGTACTGCTGAAATAAGGCATCATGAATCAGCACATAGTGCTGTTAATCAACTTGTTGCAGTTCTGCGTCTAGGAAGAAGAAATTCCAGGTACAGTGCAGCTAAAGCACTTGAGAGTTTGTTTTCATCAGATCACATTAGGCATGGAGAATCAGCTAGGCAAGCTATTCAACCCCTGGTGGAGATTCTAAGTACAGGTACTACAAGGGAACAACATGCTGCTATTGCTGCACTTGTTAGATTGCTCAATGATAATCCATCAAGAGTTTCTACTGCTGTGGATGTTGAGCTTAATGCAGTGGATGTTCTCTTCCGCATTCTTTCATTGAACAATTCTCTAGAACTGAAGGGGGATGCTGCAGAATTATGCGCTGTCCTCTTTAGAAATTCAAGAATTCGGTCTACTGCAACTGCTGCACGCTGTGTGGAGCCTTTGATGACTCTATTGGTTGGTGAGTTCAGTCCTTCCCAGCACTCTGCAGTTCGGGCATTGGATAAGCTTTTGGATGATGAGCAGCTGACAGATGTAGTTGCTTCACATGGAGCTCTTGTCCTACTGGTAAAGCTTCTGTCTGGTAGAAAATATAGCCTTCATGAGGTTGTTGCTAGAGCATTGATAAAATTAGGCAAAAACAGGCCAGATTATAAGTTAGAAATGGTGAAATGTGGAGTAGTAGAAAATATACTTAGCATCCTCTGTGAAGCTCCAGATTTTCTGTGTGTTGCATTTGCAGAACTTCTTCGGATACTGACGAACAATGCTAGTGTAGCTAAGGATCCATCAGCAGCCAAACTTGTAAAGCCACTTTTTCTTTTACTTTCAAAATCCGAGCATAGTGCAGATGGACAGCATACTACGATGAAGGTTCTTGTTAATATTTTGGAGCAAGACAGGTGTCAAACTAATAATTATAATCTGACACCAAAACAGGCTGTTGAACCAGTTATCTCTCTACTGGCTTCACCTACTCAAGCAGTACAACAATCAGCAGCCGAACTCTTGTCAATTCTACTTTTAGAGGAAGACCTGCAGAAGGATCCAGTGACTGAGCAAGCAATAATTCCTCTCATTCAAATTCTTGGATCAGGTTCATGCATTGTACTGCAGAAAGCAATAAATGCTCTTGTTATGATTGTTATGATCTGGCCAAATACAATTGCAAAAGAAGGTGGCGTTCAGGAGTTATCCAAGGTCATACTTCAATCTGAGACTCCCTTGCCTCAATCAATATGGGAATCTGCCGCTTCTATCCTATCCAGCATCTTGCAGTATAGCTCTGAATATTTTCTGGAGGTGCCTGTGGCTGTTCTAGCGCAACTGCTTCATTCTGGAATAGAAAGCACAGTCATTGGTGCTCTTAATGCCCTCCTTGTCTTGGAAAGTGATGATTCAACTAGTGCTGAAGCTATGGCTGAAAGTGGTGCCATTGAGGCTTTAGTGGAGCTTGTCGGGAGTCATCAGTGTGAGGAAGCTGCAGCAAGATTACTGGAAGCATTATTAAACAATGTGAAGATCAGAGAGACAAAGGCAGCTAAGGCTGCAATTGCACCACTATCAATGTATCTTCTAGATCCACAAACACAGTCCCAGCAGGGGAAGATGCTTGCAGCTCTTGCTTTGGGTGACATTTTCCAGAATGAAGGTCTTGCTCGAACTACAGATGCTGTTTTAGCATGTCGGGCTCTGATAAATCTCCTTGAAGATCATCCAACTGAAGAAATGAAAGTTGTAGCCCTTTGTGCACTGCAAAACCTGGTAAGTTATAGTCGATCAAATAAAAGAGCAGTTGCAGAAGCTGGTGGTGTCCAAGTTGTTCTAGAGCTTATCAACTCAAGCAATCCAGATACATCAGTTCAAGCAGCAATGTTTGTTAAGCTTCTTTTTTCTACTCAAACTATTCAAGAATATGCTTCCAGTGATACAGTAACAGCAATTACTGGTAAAATCTTGTGGACTTGGTCTCTTTAAAAATGTAAACTTGTTCAATCTCTTAACTGTTTTCTGCATAGCGGTTTAATAAATAGTCATATGTCATAAATGTCTGAATTATGGGATGTGCAGCTAAACTTTGTTACCTCTTTTATATGATTTATAAGGGTGAATCAAAAGAGTACAATTGACTGGCTTAGATTTGATATTTTCACCAACTTCCAATAGGATTGAGTTGAAACTCAAGATGCTTGTCACTTATTTCCACAATAATTATTTGCTAATTTTATTTGACAGCATATTTTCTGTGTTACATTCTATTTTTCTTCACATTTTTTTAGATCATTTTATTGTTAGTCTCTTACATACATTGGATATATGTGCAGCTATGATTGAGAAGGATTTGTTAGCCTCAGGAAATGTGAATGAGGAGTATTTAAAAGCACTGAGTGCACTGCTAAGCAACTTCCCTCGCTTGAGAGCCACTGAACCTGCTACACTGAGTATTTCGCTTTTAGTAAAATCTCTCAAAACAGGATCTGAGGTATCTCAAGAGGCAGCATTGGATTCATTATTTCTTCTCAGGCAGGCATGGTCTATGTGCCCAAACGAAGTTTACAAAGCTCAGTCAGCTGCAGCCTCAGAGGCAATTCCTTTACTTCAATTCTTGATTCAGTCTGGCCCACCCCAGTTTCAGGAGAAGGCTGAGCTACTGTTACAGAGTTTGCCAGGGACATTAACTGTTATCATAAAACGTGGGAACAATTTGAAACAATCAGTGGGAAACCCAAGTGTCTACTGTAAACTTAGGCTCGGCAATGATTCACCTAGAACAACCAAGGTAAAACAGTTCTTATTCTATGCTTCGTGCATTAATAAATTAGATATTTGAGCCTAAGATTTGACATAATCTCTTGCAAAATTTTATTTTGCTTCTTTCACAGTAGATATTTGAATGTCAGTTTTAACAACTTTGAAGTTTGTGGCACTGAGTCATGGCTCCCAGAATCAAGTTACATGTGTATCCCACTGAAACTTTGTTCATTGAATTATTTTGTAGGTTAAATTTTATTTCATGGTATTATGTATCTTCTTTTTTTTTTTCTTTTACTAGAAGGGGGTTAATTATTGTTAGTGACAATATGTTATATGTTAATCTGTAAGCAGGATGGATTAATTCAATTCTTTGTTCTCTGAAGAAAGTATCCAAAAATCTTGTTAAAGCACTAGGTTAAATATGAAGTGTCTTTCATTCAAGGATATTTCCCTCATATTGACAATCAGTAAAAAATATCCTAAGACACTGAATAATAGCAACTCAAATCTTTTTTTTCCTCCTTCACATAGGAGGTCCATGTCAACCATCTTTTCCTGCTCTCTTGATCTTGAATTACCTGGTATTGAATGAATCTCTATGAGTTTACTAGGCACACTTCTTTTCCTTCACATTTTCATCTTTAGTAAGGCCTAATAAGGTTGATAGCAATTTAGGGATACTTAGCACGCTTCAATATTCTCAAATAAGAGATGATTAGATGGTGGTTTTGCATCTAAAACTTGTGTGATTTACAAGTGTTGATATTTTGGGCCTAAGCAGCCTTATCCTAATTATCCTTGTTCCATGTTAATAGTAGATTGGTGTGTGTTAAAAGGTTGCTTTCTCCATTTTATATTTCCATTTGTAGGGCAGGGTGATGACATCTAAAATTACATTTCCATTTTGTAACTTTACTCATTTGTAATTATTCACCAATTTTTGTAGTCTGCTTTCTCCAAATGATTAATATTGAGTTTATAAAATGAACATTTTTTCTACATTAACTTATTTTCTTTCTGTTGAAAAAGGAATTTTTTCTTGTTATGCATCTGTTTCCTTGTCGTTTTACTATATTTGAAGTGTATCATGAGACAAAAAAAATTAGACTTTACTCATACTCAGACATTCCGAATATCACAAATTTGATAATACAAAATATATGTTTCTGTCAATTTTTGCTACATCTTAGAGTGTTGGGCTACATCTTAGAGTTGGATGATTAGCAAACTATTTAAACATTCAGTTGGAAAATGAAGACAAAGTATATAAACTTGGGCTGATAAAGGGTAGTTGGCAAGACTTCCTTTCTCGGTCATCAAGTACCTCACTTGGTAAATCTACCTCCCTGATTTTGATAATAATCATGATAATAATCAATACTAAGATTGATCCCTGTCATGGAGTCTGAACATTGCAGCTTTGCGCTTCTCTCCTAATACTATTTACCATTCTGCAGATTTTATCTACCGGTGCTACGCCTGAATGGGATGAAAGTTTCTCCTGGGCATTTGAAAGTCCACCCAAGGGCCAAAAGCTTCATATATCATGCAAGAACAAGAGCAAATTTGGAAAGGTCATAAGCCAACAAAGCAAATAATAGCTACTTGTCATTTCTAATAATTTTTTGGTCATGCTCATTTGATTCCCCTACCTCTTTAACTTGACTGCAGAAAGCATTTGGAAAGGTGACAATTCTAGTTGACCAGGTTGTTGTACTAGGATCAGCTGCCGGAGAGTACCTCCTACTTCCAGCAAGCAAAAGTGGAATAGCTCGAAACCTGGAAATAGAATTGCAGTGGTCAAACAAATAACATCTTTTACCTGTGTCCCATCCATATAGTTTAGTGTGACAGTTCTCCATTTGCTCCTTTTTCTCCACTTGAGCAATCCTCCTTGTGGCACCATTTGCTAGGAAATGTGTATAGGATTTTTCCTGCTGGTTCTTGCTTCAGTGTTATTCAATCCTACTGCGTGTAATGAAGTTTTTTTTTTCCTTCCTTTTTTGCATTCAAACATATTAAGAAAATTTGAGAATATGTATCTTTCTATTTTGTTTTGGGTAACTACAGTCTGTAATCTAATCGGCTTCTTTTATTATTATTTTCTTATATGTATGAAACACTTTTTTTGGTTGAATACATTAATCAGCATTGGGGGATTATTTACTTCTTTTGATTGCCCATTTTTCATAAGTCTGCACATCCGATTACTTCCCTTCGCATGATTCAAACAGATCAAATGTTCCTATTCACATGATAAAACCAGTCATGAAAATAGTCAGTCTCCAGTAGTCCGTTCAATCTACTTTAGATCATTCATTTTTTATCATGATTTCTTCTTTCCTTTTATTCTTCTGCATCCACGAGAGGCCCACCGTAATGATTCGAGTTGAAATCCTTCAATCACCGATATCACGCCAGATTCTATCCGGGTCAGTTGATTCCTCTCTATTTTATCCATAATTCAGCTACCTTTGTGGATTTCATAGCGATGTTCGACTTCTTAGTTTGAATTGGATCGACATTTACTGATTTGGATCCAACTTGGTCGGTTCATTTTGAGACAGATCAATTGCGCCATCCATGTCTAACATACATCCTACCCGACACTACAATTCAATACAATAATAATACCTCTTGATTCCACGACATCTATATCATGCATCTTTCTACGATCACAATACTCACTCATATGTCAGTGGTGCTAACTTACTATCGACCTAAATACATCATTGTCATTCCTTAATACTTGAACTATCTATTTATATCTTTGATGTCGACTCTAGTACACTAACATTTCCTTTACGGTCCACCCAACTTGAATCTTAAGTTAGAGTAGAAACTGATGATTTTGTTGGGCGTAACTCATTTATTTGATTGGTTTTATAGAAATCAAGTTTCGTGTCAATTTAGTTGAATCAATCTTACAATCTGTTTTTCAAGATTATCCCTCCCAAAAGCTCTGTTTCACGTTTCTGAGTTTGTGTCATAGTTCAGGGTACTTGTATTGTTATGGTGACTTGAGCAGATAATCTCAAGTTGTCGACTATTGTAAGTCGATCATCAAAAAATTATCTGAGTGGAGATGTTGTCTTTGCCGAGACAGAGAAGATCTACCGAGACAGAGAGGATTTGCCGAGACTCTTGCCGAGACAGAGATGACTCTGCCGAGAGGATTTTTCGAGACGCCTACCGAGACAGAGATAACTCTGCCGAGAGAATCGTCCGAGATGCTTGCCGAGAGAGAGATGACTCTGTCGAGAGGATCTTCCGAGACGCCTGCCGAGACAGAGAGGTTATGTCGAGTCATACAGAGTGCAATCTCCTTAAAACAGATTCGTCCCCTCCGGCGATGCTTGGACGTCTGTTTCCAAGGATAAACCGACGAGACCACGATACAACCAAGCACAGGTTGATGTGGCAAACTGAGCATATACCTGAACGCTATCATGGGTAACTACTAAGCAAAGAATTGCCCGACAGAAAGAAGGAGGACGAAACGGGGAGATTGAAAGGAGAAGAAATCTCTCTTCCCTTTACTCTCTCTTTTGCTTTTGCACAGAGAGATTGCTTTCATTTTCTTACAAATGCTCACACGGCTTGTTTGTTCTCTTCACGTTGAGGCTTCTTATAAGGAGTTTCCATTTACTTTGAGTCAACAACGTATACACCTATGTGTCACCACTAAGAAATTATGTGTATGTAAAGTAACGTGTCATTGAGCAAGCAAAAAGAATTGCGACAAACATTGGTTGATCCACATGGACATATCATGCCCTGACCGGCCTGATGTTTGCAACAACATTCACATAAGAACACATTTGGGGTTGTGTAATCCGGGCCCTGAATTTACACCCTCTCATGCACTATCGATCAGTCGTATTGCCACTTTGGTTGTGGAACTAATAACTCACGAGTCGTGTTTCCATTCATATTTTCTAACAATCCCTCACATGAATGGAAACAAGGTATGTGATAGCTTTCGCCAATTGAGTCATGTATAGGATAGGTAGGTGTTTCCCTTTGAACCTTCCCTTGTGAAATATGTTTACTCACTAGCTGATCAGTAGACGCGATGTCTTTGAACTATTCTTCCGTTTATGTAAGCATGGATAGATCTCACTCAAGACTCTTCCTGATATAGCTTAGGTCTCATGAGTGTGTTCGTTCGTGGCCATGAATACGCTTGGTTCTGTGAGAAGTACTAAGAATTATATCTTCAATTCTTTTCGAAGCGGCTTCACTTCTTTCTCACATAAGTGATCTCTCGAGAGTATTTCCTATTACTCCACTCTGATCATTAAAAGCAGGAATGTTTATCCTTCAGCTGGTCACTGTTTTATCGGGTCGTTCCTCCACAGTGAGTGTCTTTCAGTGCAGTTAGGTTATCCCTTTGAACTTAGTTCTTAGAATCTCCGATCAACATAGGTTAGTTTCCTTTGCACCTACAATTAGCATCGACATTATCATCAAGCCCATTTCTCGTGATGAGCTTGCAATTAACTCTTTGTTTAACCCTTTGGTTAGTAGATTAGCTGTATTATCCTTTGACTGTACATAGTCAATAGTGATAACACCTGTTGAGAGTAGTTGTCTAATAGTATTATGTTTACGACGTATATATCGAGACTTACCATTATATAGATGGCTCTGTGCCCGACCAATTATCAATTGATTATCACAATGTATACAAATTGTTGGCACAAGTTTCGATCATCTAGGAACATCTTCTAAGAATTGCCGTAGTCATTCAGCCTATTCTCCACATTTGTCAAGAGCTACAAACTCTGACTCCATAGTGGATCTAGTTATTACGATTTGCTTAGAAGATTTCTATGAAATGGTTCCACCTCCCAAAGTGAATATATATCCACTTGTGGACTTAGAATCATTCATGTCCGATATTCAATTCGCGTCGTTGTATCCTTCGATTACAGCAGGATATCTTGTGTAGCGCAGTCCATAATCATGAGTATATCGCAAGTACCTCGGTACTCTTGTTATCCCTTTTCAGTGCTCAATACCAGGATTACTCGTGTATCTACTCAGCTTGCTTATTGCGTAAGCTAAGTCTGGTTATGTACAACTCATTAAGTATATCAGACTTTCAATCACCCTGAGTACTCTATCTGAGCGATACTCTCATCTTGATTTTTCGATAGATGTTGACTCATATCTATCGGAGTCCATAACAACACAGTATCACCCTTGTTGAATTTCTCAAGAATTTTATCCACGTAATGAGACTGACTAAGAACAAGTCCTTTTGTTGTTCTAAGAATTTTAATTCCTAGAATCACATTAGCTAGACCCATGTCTTTCATGTCAAATCTTGAGTTCAACATAACTTTAGTAGATTTGATTATCTTATCATTACTTTCAATAATAAGTATGTCATCTACATAAAGACATAACATGACATATTCAGTTCCTAAGTCTTTCATGTAGATACATTTATCACATTCATTGATTTTAAATCCACTTTCCTTCATGGCAATATCAAACTTTTCATACTATTGCTTCGGAGCTTGTTTCAATCTGTATTGATATGGGTGGTTAGGTTTGAGTCCCCCTAACATCACTAAGTGGCGCCACGTGGCGCCTGGTCAAGTCAAGGTCAAGGTCAGCGCCCACGTGGACACGGAAACATCACCGATCGGGGGTCTACTTACGAATCCCCGATCGGATCAATTACTTAGCCCACTCACGGGAAACACAAGGATCATCGATCGGGGATCTGCTCCTTAAACCCCCGATCGGATAAACTAAACTCAACCCACTCACGGGAAACACAAGGATCACCGATCGGGGGTCTGCTCCTTAAATCCCCGATCGGATAAGTAAAGTCCACTCGTGGAAACGCAAGGATCACCGATCGATGGACTACACCTTACATCCCCGATCAGATAAGTAAAGTCCGCTCACACGAAACATTAACATAACCGATCGGTTCGACTTCCTACATCACCGATCGAACCTTCCTCCAGCAACCCTCGACCCCTTTTTACCGACCGGGTCCGCTTGCAGCCCCGGTCGGGGTCACATCTAGTACACTCCGGTCGGACTAACAATCCTTCCTCACCGACCGGACTCCCCCAAGAACCCCGGTCGGGTATATCTCGTATCTTAACCGACCAGAGGTTTTTTGTGGACTCTTCCCCGGTCGGATATAAGAATAGCCTCATCGTGGATCCCGATCTCCCGCACAGCTACCAAGGATAACTCCGTCACCGCCCGTATGACCACGGGGGCCTTGTACGACCACGGCACCCCTCGCTCCTACGAGGCAAGCACTCCACCCGTACGTCTAGAACACCCCCAATAGTACCTCAGGCACTCCCCGAGAATTCAGGGACGACGGTACTCTCAGGCTAGAGCATGCTCGACCATGCCTCTGAAGCACGCACTATTAAATGCTAGCCGTACGCATTCCCGAAAGATATATAAAGGACCCGACGCTGCTACGAAAAGGGGATTTTTCTATACTCTACTCGTGCATACTTTTACTACGTCCGGACTATCTGACCTGACTTGAGCGTCGGAGCGGGATCCCCAGGCTCTTTGCCTGGAGCTCTCTAGTAACCCTCCGTCTCTCTTTCTGATCTGCTCAGATACCCGACCGGACATCTGGAGCGGTAGACTGGCGGTGCACCCCGATCGGAGTCAAAGCGCGTAGA
>JBBUKS010250322.1:0-43882 GCA_038050645.1 Hedychium gardnerianum
CCAGAGATTGATGACCTTTATTGTATCTTTTTAAGATTTTCAGATATTATGTCATTTGGATTTGGATATGTATTGAGGATGGATATTTATTATTTTTGAGATTATGTTTGTTTGATATGTATTGAGTATGGATATCTATCTCGGAATGTAATTTGTTTGATATGATATTTGCTTATTTTTTTATTTCAGTATTGCATGGATTCTGGATATATGTAATCCAGATGTAGTTGTTATATTTTTATATATAGGATAAAATTGTTAAATAAAAAAATTCTATTAAAAAAATAGATTTTGCGATGAAAATGGATTCGTCGCAAAAAAAAAAAGATTTTGCGACGAATTTTGCGACGAAAATGGATTCGTCGCAAAATGTCATAAAATCACTGTTGTATTGCAAATCCGTGATGAAAATCAGTTTCGTCGCAGATTTGTGACAAAAATAAAAATTCGTCGCAGATTTGCGATGAATTTAATTTTTTCGTCGCAAATTTGATTTTATGATTTTCTGCAATGAAAAAAAAAATCGTCGCAAATTTACAACAATTTTTTGACGAAAAATTTTTTCGTCGCAAAATTCGTCCCAGATTAATTTTACGATGATTTTTAAAAAAAATCGTCACAAAATTCGTCCCAAAACTGTCATTTTTTTGTAGTGCTAAAGCTGATGGTCCTTTTAGGATCTTGAATAAGATGATGATAATGCTTACAAGATTGAGTTGCCTAGCGATTATGGTGTTTCTATAACTTTCAATGTTGCTGATCTTTCTCCTTATATAGCTAATGAACCCAATCTTGATTCGAGGACGAATCTTTTCCAACTGAGGGAGACTGACACATAAATGTTCCGAGAAGACATCTCAAATTTTACTAACAAGTTCCAAGATTAATTTGCTTTTATTGGGAATAAATTACAGAACAAGTTATATATCATTAGAAAGTCACGGATGTCTAGTTTCCAACAAAAAAACGGTGCTCAAAAATAATATTCCTACAGGAAGTTATAACCATTTTGATTGAAGTCTGTTAGACTGAAAATGCTATTCGGGAAACCTTAATAATATTATTTGGGAAAGACAGTTGCTCAAGAAAGATAATTGCACGGAATAAATTACTCGGGAAAAATAATAGCTCGAGAAAGATAAATTACTCAGAAAAGACAAATTGGTCGGAAAAAATTAACCCACTCAAGAATTGGAAAGATTCAACACGCGTTTTGATATTTTTAATGATCTTCTTAGGACTTGAAAAAGTTGATGAGCCTTTAATACCCTTGCATGTATTTTTCATTATTAAATTCACTTCTATTCTCAAGGTTTAGGAAATATAAACTTAGTTTAATGAGACCTTAGAAAATTTAAATCTCATTTAAAGCATTTTGATTTATCTTGGAGGGTTGTTTCATGTCTCATCTATAAAGGCTATCTTTTGTATTGTCGAGAGTAGATTTGTTTTGGATATTAAAATATATTTGAACTTTTAAGTTTATTAGAAGATTTATCTTCTTGATTATTTTTCTAAACTCTTTGGTGAATTTCTTAGAGTGGTGAATATTCAGAGTGTCTTGAATTACCTCCTATTTCTCTTATATTTTTTTGGTATCAATAGCAATAATAAAAAATTATCTCAAAATATTAAATAAGATATATAGACTCAATACCTTAATTGTAAGAAGTAAATATCAAAAGAATCTTAAATATCATAAAAATAAAAATTACTAAAAATAATAAAAATTATGTTCGAAGCCTCCAATAAAAACTAAATAGTATTTTTTTAGATTTAAAATATGATGATTATAAGTTTCACTTAATAATGAATATAGATTTAACGTCTCATTCTGATATTCAAATAAAAAAAAATGATTTCTAGAAGGATTATTCAGTCGAATCGCATCAATATCAATGATAAAATAAAAAGAATTGGCTTAGAGTAAATTTCATCATAAACTTTTATATTCAAAATAATATTCAATGAAAGAATATATAACAATTTACTCGAAAATTACAATTCACTTTCGTAGAACGATCCCGTTGCGGTCGAATTTGAGTTCCGGTTCCGTTAATTCCCGATCGATCGAGTCACGTTGCGGACATCCACACGAACCCTTTCGGGCATTGCTTCTCTCAAAAGTGGAGCAAGAGGAAGAACTTCGACGGCTTCCCGAGATCTCAATCCGTCCTTCTCCGTTCTAATCGCATCGTTCCCTACTCTTCTTTGTTTGATCGGTCTCTCCTCTTCTTCGATCGCTGCTCGACAGAGGAGTTTCAGGCACAGGAGTCTCGGAAATGGGATGTGACACCAGATCTGGAGCCTCGATTCTGCCCCCGATCCGATTCTGATCCGTGGAGTTCTCGCGTTGCCGCGCTGAATCCATGGCGGGCGCCGTCTCCGCGCTGTTCCTCCTCGACATCAAGGGCCGCGTCCTCATCTGGAGGGACTACCGCGGGGACGTCTCCGCAGTACAGGCCGAGCGCTTCTTCACAAAGCTCATCGAGAAGGAGGTGTCTCCCTTTCCATATCCCTATTTTTTCTTTCTTTCTCGGAGTCCATCTAGATCCGTTGCGGAACTCTAGAATTCGCTTGCCCAGCTCGTTCTTGGTGCAAAGGTGGAAACTTGAGCTCTCGCTTTGGCGTTACAGGGAGACCCGGAGTCGCACTCGCCTGTGGTGTTCGATGGTGGGATCAGTTATATGTTCATCCAACACAATAATGTCTTTCTAATGACAGCTGCGAGGCAGAATTGCAATGCTGCTAGCATCCTCCTCTTCCTGCATCGCGTCGTTGATGTGAGCATTCCTTATTAGCGATGTAACTTCCTTTTCTCATACGACTTTTCTTCATCTATTTCTTGAGTTCTTGACGATGCAGGTATTTAAACATTATTTCGAGGAATTGGAGGAAGAATCCTTGAGAGATAATTTTGTAGTTGTGGTAAGGGAATTTTTTCTTCTTCTTATTTTCTGACTTGGTCTTGTTGGTGCCGAACGCAATTCAATGAACAAGTATGGGGTTTTTTGTTCTCTCTCCTTCCCTTTCATATCCTGCACATTGAAATTGAATTGTCTATTGTGGACAGTACGAGTTGCTTGATGAGATGATGGACTTTGGTTACCCTCAGTACACTGAAGCTAAGATTATGAGTGAATTCATCAAGACGGATGCGTATAGGATGGAAGTCGTACAGAGGCCTCCAATGGCTGTCACAAATGCAGTGTCATGGCGCAGTGAAGGCATTCGATACAAGAAAAATGAAGTAGGTCATGTGTTCCTTCGTTGCTGGTTCTGTTCGTCACTATTCATCAAATTATCCTTGTCTAAAGGTGTGAACATATTCTTTATTTCTCAGGTATTCTTGGATGTTGTTGAAAGCGTGAATATACTCGTTAACAGCAATGGACAGATTATCCGTTCTGATGTTGTTGGGGCGTTGAAGATGAGAACATACTTGAGGTCAACTAATGTTTTATTTCTCTCATTTGATTTAAATTCTTCTCTCTAGGTTCAGTTATTTTTTAGATCATTCATTTTTCTCTCTGTTCAAGGTCATGCATAAGCTCATACTAATGTGCTTTTTCTTTGGGCTATTGGGTAGATGTAATTCATTTGCTATTTTGTATTTTCGAATATGTCAGTAACCAATCACAAAGGGTAAAATTCCATAATATTACTTGGTATGTTTAACAGTCATGATGATTCACTAACCTCTATTCCTAAAACACCTCTTATGGATTATTACTCATGTTTGTCCCAAGAAGCATAAAGTTTTTTCATTAAAATTTGGGCAACTTATTCATTAGATGTTGTGCTCATTATATCTACGAGGTAATCAAATATTGCAGCATCATACTATTTTTAGGACACTAGGTGCTTCAAGGCCCCATGAACATTAGTTACTCATTGTATAATTTGAGTGGTTTTTTTTAATCAATTTTCTCAAATCTTTTCATCGTATCTAGTCAGAAATGCAATTCGATATAATTTGTGTTAAATTTGAATTAATAAGCCAAATTATGGACTGAAGTTGACATTTTAAAAAAATGAGGATATATGGGATAAGAGTAAACTGCAGGGAGTGCATATAATTTGCGCTAAAAAAATCTAATGGATTTAGGGTGATAGGAGCAATGGGGGGTCACTCGCTAGGGCTGCCACTGGGTGTATTTTAAATCTGTTAATTGTGAAGCTTATAGATTGGTCAACTAAGATGAGATCTAGTGTGCCCTTAACTTTCTATACTTTTTTTTTTTTTTTCAATTTTGCAACTTCAATACTTATGGTGTTGCATGGAGTATCTGAAGATGTAAACCTGTTATCGTGCTTGATTGATGGGCTAAGAAAATTTATGGGTGATATGTGGGGGTAAACATAGACTTGTAAGGTTAATAAAGTATTGGTTTAAGGACATTTGGTATTTATACAGCCTGATTCAACCATGTGAAGGCTTCAATTGTGTAGATTGCTAAATGGTGAGCCATCTTTATGTTTCTGTTGGCAAACATGGAATCTCTTGTACATAGGTTATATGTATCTATTACTGAGCTACTTGAATGAAATATTTTCAGGTTTAACTTTGGATCTGGCAAATTATACTCCATTGACCATGTAATTTATCCAGTTTTCTTAATAACACCCTAAAGAGGGAAAGGAATCATTGGTGGTGTGTGGTCATCATGGTCTGCTCGAGTGAAGAGATGGGAAAGAGCAATATCCTCCATTTAAAACAATAGGAGTTTTTTGCTCACATATAAGGGATCCTCGTTAAAAAAATGTAGCCAGTAGGCTTCCTGTTGGATCTAGTCATGGCACAGTTTATGATTTGATTGATTAGAGAGTTTATAAGTTCATTATAGACCTAAGTTACACAATCAATATAGAATTTTCATTAAAGACTTGTTTGATTGGTAGGATTATCTATATTGCTCTTATCATGGACTTTTATGTTTGTGCAACGAGAATATTCTCACTTCAATATGACAGGTTGAAAACTTCTGATGCTTTGAAAACTATTTAAATGGAATCATAATGTTATCAATTTTCAATAATAAGTGTTTCAATCTTTTTGTCAGTTTCAACTTTTTAAATTTTATCAAGGCATTTATAAAGTAGATGCTAGCAATTCTTACGATGGAAATTATCTTCTTATGAAATGGAAGTTTTTTTTTAATCTTATTTCTATGTGTCTTGACCAATAGCTGGGTAGCTTCTGACTCTGTTGGTTGTATAAGTCACTTGGTTTTCTCCACCTTGCTCTCTAGGTTTCTAGACCTCACTTATTTTTGCTCTTTCAAGGCCAGTACAACATCTTTGTCTTGATATCTCATCATTGCCTCTAAACTTCCCTTATTGGCTTAAATGTTATACTCGCATATGTTTCTTATCCCTATCACCTGTAACAATCCCCCTTTAATAGACTTACTATCTTGTTCCTGCAACCTTTGATACTGACACTCTTCAATTACCCCCTTCTTTACCTGCATTGCACCAACACTCTGAGTTGATCATGCATTTAGAAATAGCTATGCCAAATACTATTGTTCAGTTTTATGTTTCTTGCTTGCCTCAGTATCAATTTTCCACGTTGTCCTTTAAAATAACTAGTTTTATTGCAACTTTGTCCTGTATACAATTCACTAGCAGACAACTAGATACATTCCAGGTGAAAGTTTGGTGCTAAGTTCTTTACCATATTTTACAATTGAAGTTCGTAAAGATCTTAGTGTCTGGCAAATATGGTTGCATAGTTGTTGGAATGTATGCTTTAGCTTGGTCTTTCTTCTTGTATGGAATTATTGTTTGCTTATCATAATAAAATTGTGATCCTACAGCAATGGGTTTCAGGGTGAGAACAATAAGGGTCAGTACTTCGAAATGATTGCACATTTTATCTTGCTGAACCTTAGTCAGTCATACAAAGGTCCACTTAAGAGGGGTGCTCTTCCTCACGTACCTTTCTAATCTGGAAGAACACCAATTCATTGATTCATTATCTGCTATATTTTGTGAACAAATGAGATCATATAAAAGCTCACAAATATGAACACAGGGGGAATAGAAAAAACATCTAAGAGACATACTAAGTGGCTTAATTTTGTTACGATTTAGCTAATTATTTCATTGTACGAAAGGATTATATTGTAGAGAAAAGAGGTCACAGCATCTTGCCATTATTATTCTTATGCATTTACCAAGAATTTTGAAGCATTAAGTCCTATTATAGAGTTAAAATTGCCCCCTAACAGGTACTATTTCTTGGAATTGCACATCAGAAGTGATTTGGCCGGATTTGTAATTTTCCATGGGTTTATGAAAACATTTCCCAGCAATGAATGTGCTTTTAGTATTGCTATTGCCTCAATGGAATTACGAAATAAACACATTGACATATCCACTATCTGTTCATTGGTTTATCTATTGTTTACTGCGAACAGTGTTCTTTTACTTACTAAAACACGATATGAATGCCCTTTTATTATTGCTTACTGCCTTAAATGGATCTGTCGATAATTACATCCATTGCCTCTTCATAATTTCATCAATTGCTCATCATGAACAATCATTTTTATGTTAAAACATGACATGAATGTGTTTTTCATCATTATTACCGAGCCACAAATTCTAAATCATCTGATTACTTGTTGCACCCATCTCTACACATCTTATAGTAGTTTGCATGGTGAATGAAAATAGAATATCATGCCACTAGAATCATATATATGAGAAATTGGACTGTAAAATAACAGATTGTACACCATTTATGCAGTGGAATGCCTGAATGTAAACTTGGGTTGAATGATCGGGTACTTCTGGAAGCTCAAGGGCGGACAACTAAGGGAAAAGCTATAGACTTAGATGATATCAAGTTTCACCAGTAACCTTCTTTTCTCTATCCCTCTCTCTCTCTTGCCTTTCTTTAAAGAAAAATTGAGAGGGCTGTTTGACTGTTCTGATTGTAGAGACTATTTATCTGGTACTGAGGCTTTTACACTGTAATTTAAGGTGTGTGCGATTGGCACGTTTTGAGAATGACAGGACAATATCCTTCATACCGCCTGATGGGTCGTTTGACCTAATGACATACCGACTCAGCACTCAGGTTACCAGCGATTGATGCTTTTGCTTGAAAAGAAAAATGTGAAAGTTTGGTCTTCCTTTGTTAATGTTCTTTATTTTACCTGTATACTTATTGTTCTGATCTTTTCAGGTAAAGCCTCCAATCTGGGTGGAGGCTCAAGTGGAGAGGCACTCAAGAAGTCGCATAGAGATCACAATTAAGGCAAGAAGTCAATTCAAGGAAAGGAGGTGCAATCCCACTGCTCTTTGTGATTTATCATAGACGATAGCCTTCTATTCTACTTTTTCAGTGCATTGTGAGTTCGTCACATCAAATTTTGAAGAGTTTCTGTTATGTTTATGCCACACAGCACGGCTACAAATGTGGAAATTGAGCTGCCTGTACCTTCGGATGCCACCAATCCCAACATTCGGACATCCATGGGTTCTGCTTCATATGCTCCTGAAAATGATGCATTGGTCTGGAAAGTAAAATCTTTTTCTGGTGGCAAGGTACAAGGCAATTTCTTTTTGCTAGATAAATCAAGGACGCTGTCAATTGTTGTGAAGCAATGTGCTTGTATTCATGATGACACTTGTATTTTTTTTTTCCTTCTCAATACTTAGGAATACATGTGTAGGGCAGAATTTAGTCTTCCCAGTATAACTGCAGAAGAGGCAACTCCAGAGAAAAAAGCTCCTATACGTGTGAAGTTCGAGATCCCGTATTTCACTGTCTCTGGCATACAGGTATGTTTCTCCACAATTTCTTTACTGGACTATGTAAACATGGTTAATGACTTGATGCATCAATGCCATTGATTGCTTAGGTTCGGTATCTTAAAATCATCGAGAAGAGCGGATACCAAGCTCTCCCCTGGGTGAGATACATTACAATGGCGGGGGAATATGAACTGAGACTCATCTAAGAACCCATTTGTATGCTGTTTGGCACTTGTGTTCAAGCTTTTATTACTTGGATTCACATGAAGTATGGAGATTTATTAATTTTCTCTATGAAGTACAGCAGAGTTGCAATCAGCAATATTGTGTTTTTACACTTGATTTAGCATATATATGTGAAGTGTTGGAAGGATTCAATGCTTGTTCGAAATGATCACTAGATCACTGTTCATTTTCTTTTTACCATTGAATGTATTGATAGCTTGATTACAATTATTCCCTATTTCTTTTCCATTTGTGTCGTTAAAAGAAGATGTTCTTGAAGATGATTATCTCTTGCTAGATGTACAAAGAAACTGATGTGTTTCGTTCAAGTAAACAATCGTACCAGGAAACTTATTGTAGATTCGTTCAAGTAAGAGTATGCATGTATTCTTAATTTAATATCAGGCATAATTTTGTTATTGATGTGTTTTCTCTGATCTCGTTCTGCATAAGACTTCAGACCTACGCTGAACACGTTTCAACGAGTTTAAATGTCTCGTGTAATTTGATCATAATAGTTATCTATAACAATTTTTGACAAAATATTGTTCTTTATCTTAAAAAAATATATATTAATTAATATTTTCTAATGTCATTTGAATAAGCAAAAAATAATTAAAATATAAAAATAAATATATAAGAAGAGGAAAATAAAATTAAGAAAAAACTAAACATATCATATTAATATTAATAGGTGCCTAGATAATCACATGGCTGCCATAACACAAAAGCAAAGGCTACTACTACCTTTAATGATTTCAACTTTTGAATGGGGATTTGGTTTTTTAGCTGAAATTAAGTTAATTATGCTCTAACAAAGCCTTTTAAAGATCTTCTATAATCAATCCCTTAACATAAGTTGACTACTAACTCTACATCTATTGACTATTGCAAAAAGAAAGCTTGAAGCTGCCCCCAAATCCAGGCTAAAACTGCAGACAAAGTTAGCATCACAGGATCTTATTGTCTAGTTCTTAATCATGTATAATACAATATAATATATATATCCCCTATAGGTGAGGAGATCAGATCAGCCAAAAAGCTCACTGAAAGAAAAAGAAAGCTCCTAATGATTCCATTCTAAACTAGTCCAACGGATTTCTGAACTTTTTAGGGACAAGCTCAGATGGAGACCCCCTCTAGTTCTCTTTTTGTTGAGTTGTTGGTAAATGAAGCCAAAACAAAGTATAATAAGACAGAGAAGAACTTTAACATACCCCAAAAGTCTACATTAGTGTTCAGCATCAGATCATAAGCTTCAGATTACTGAACCATTAATACCTCCTTGAAGCAAACTGATCATGGAGTTTGAATCATATGCATGGTGACAGTGGGGCACGTTCGGGTGCTGCTACTGTATTCCAGCATGCAATCTAAAGCCTGCCCTTCACTGGGACGACCCGTGGGGCCCCGGTGTCCACCCCTGCTCCTTGAGAAGTCCCCATCAATGCTTCCTTCCTCCCCAATCCATCCAACACGCAGCCATCATCATGCTCGGGGTCGAACTACTGCACCAGTGCATGCACGATCCTCTAGGGTTGAATTTTCATACGACAGACGTCATTTCTTGTCTCTATAAACTGGCCGTGCATGGCTGGAGAAGCAAGTGTAGTTGCGAGTATGTGTTGTCCTCCATGAGAGAGACACTGAGGTATCTGCTAGGCTTAGCAGGGCCAAGCGGGTTTGGATCCAGTGTCACTGCTGAGCAAGTTTCCCAAGACATCTACTCTTCTTACCCTCGTGATCTTACTGCGATCATCACTGGTAGAGTGGTAGTTCATTTATCTATCTTTGAAGCAAAATTTGCATGATTATTGATCACTTTTTTGGTTCGAGTGCTGGTTAACTGCAGGAGCAACCTCAGGCATTGGGGCAGAAACAGCAAGAGTGCTCGCGAAGAGAGGTCTGAGGCTGGTCATCCCTGCGAGGGACCTCAAGAGAGCTGCTGAGGTCAAAGCATGGATCCAAGAGGAAACTCCAGGCGCAGAGATCTTTCTGATGGAGATGGATCTCAGCTCATTTGCTTCCATCCAGAGATTTTGCTCCGATTTTTTGTCACTTCGATTGCCGCTCAACATCCTCATGTGAGTAATTAACCAATTCTTCACTGATCATGAACATCGTAGATTATGAAGCTTACTCTTTCAGTGTGCAGAAACAATGCTGGGAAATACTGCAAGAAGCTTCAGTTCACCATGGACAAGTTTGAGATGACCTTCGCTACAAACTATTTAGGTAAGCCATGCATGAATGCATGCTTGATTCTCATATTCTCGTAAATTTTGAATTCGGAAACTAAATTATTAATTGGAGTCGAAATCCCTGGCAAATCCTATCTGGCCTCCATGCTGTTCACTTGAAAAAGGAGGAACGAATCATATCATGAGCATCAATTGCACTCCCTCTGTTTCCCTTTGCAGAGTGGCAGTAATTGTGATAAAAGGAAAGTGAAACTATTGCATGATCCTTCTTAATTCATCACCTTGAAAGAGCAAGAGCTCGTGTGCATGGAGAACATTTATCTGACAACAAAAGTATACGCCACATACTTGGGTTTTAATCTGATAAGAACATATTTTCTCTGTAGGTCATTATCTACTTACTGAAAGTTTGCTGGAAAGAATGATTGAGACATCAGAAAGAACAGGAACTGAAGGGAGGATTATTAATGTGTCATCAGTGATCCACACTTGGGTGAAGAAGAAAAGATTCAAGTTCTCTGACATGCTAAATCCTAAGGAGTAAGAAAGAAATTTTAGCTCAAGTTTTTCGCTTATTTTGCAACAATTTGGAAGGAAACAATGGTTCTTCTTTGACTGCAGATACAATGGCACAGTAGCTTATGCACAGTCCAAATTGGCAAACATTCTGCATGCCAAGGAGATTGCGAGAAGATTGAGAGTATGTGCAAATAAAAAAACAAAAAGATTTTTAGTCAACAATCAATGCAAAGTATCAGTAAAAATGAAATCTAAATTTCGCAGGAAAGAAATGCAAAGTTAACAATCAATGCAATGCATCCAGGGATAGTGAAAACTGGAATTATAAGAGATCACAAAGGCTTGATTACAGGTTTGAACAATACTTAGATGGAAATGTTCATAAAACAAGAATCTTGAGCTGAAAAAAATGACTATTGAAGTTCTAACTCTGTTATCATCCATTACAGATTCAATGTTCTTCCTTGCAGCAAGGCTACTAAAATCGACACCGCAGGTGGGACATCTACTTTTTTAATTCTTTTTTTTAAAAAAAAAAATCTGCTTAATTCTTTGTTTAAATAATGGCTGCAGGGAGCAGCAACAACTTGCTACGTTGCTTTGAGCCCTCAATTGGTTGGTGTCTCAGGAAAATATTTTGCCGACTGTAATGAGAGTTCTTGCTCAAATCTAGCAAACAACGAGATAGCAGCTCAGATTCTGTGGCGGAAATCGCACTTACTGGTTCTAAATCATGTGTTGCAAATGAAAAAAGAGAGTTAGATGAAGCAAGTAATGATGGCTGTTTGCAAGTCTTTTTTTCGTACCTGGTTTTGCAAGAAAACGTAATTATACTATTACACCAGAAACAATCTAAGCACCTCGTGGATATATATATATATATATTTTAAATGCTAAAAGAGTTATTTTGTAAGTGCTAGATTTTGATGAAAAAAAGAGTTTTCGCAAATAAAACATCTAAAAGATTATCACTCTGACAGAGAAGATTAATTTTGGGATGATATATACTATTCTTCAATCTTTATTTAATGCCAGCCAGTGAGATGAGCTCTGACATCCAACTCAGGCTCTAAATTAATTAATGGCTGAAGGATTCCTTTTCTCAATCGTGTGGGAAGCTCAGAGAAATGGAACAAACTTAGCTCTGTTCTTGAGATCTCTCAGTTCAAGTTAATTTCACAATGAGGAAAAGAATCAAGATCTTGGCAAACACCTACTTGCGAAGGTTTTCATCCATTGAAGGATGTCTGATCCAAAAAGGATACGAGAATAGAGAGAAACTGGTAATATTAGTTCAGAACTATATATGAAGAAGACATTCAACATCAGATTGCACTTGAACTTTGCCAAAACAAAGACAAGGCAAAAAAAAAAAAAAAACAAGAACAAGGATTGAGATCCTACTCTGCAAATCATGAATTCACATCTCCATCGTCTATATTCACAGGATTTTAATCCTAGCAAAATTTCCTCCACCATTTGGCAGGAAAACAAAGAAGAAAAAAAATCAGCACTCTGCTGAGCCTCGATCACTAGTCATGCCAGCACAGTAGCATGACCACGCATCTCCTGATAATGTAGAGCCTCGCCTTCTGCTCCCTCAGCACTCTGCTGAGCCCTCCTCCTCCTCCTCCTCCAGATTTCTTTCTACCGGACATTACTCTTCCTTGGCCGGCCATGATCAGAAGTTCAATACAGCTCTGGAACTGAAGTTTGATGTGCTTGATGCTGCATTTTATAGAGGAAGTGATCAGCAGTAGTTCAACTCATCACCCAATGGCCTTGTCCACTGGTGCATGTGAACTCCTGCCCCTCTTCACGCTGCATGATGAATCGCCAGGGGACAAAAATATGGGTTCTCGAGTAGTTTATTCTCCCTTTGACTCTGAACGAGCTGCATGCTCAAGAAACGCAGGGCCAGAGCAGGACATGGATCAGCAACTCCAGCTGGAGAATCAGTTATTAATGGAAGGGCCACCTTGACCAGCTTTGCTGTGCCAGAGGCTGTGTGCATGGCCAAGAACCCTAGTTTGGTTTTTTGCTGCTCAGACGAAGTGGATGGAGATTGTCTGTGACTGTGCGCCCATCAAACACTAGTGTGGGACTTTGATGATGGATGGATTTAACTACTTCAACTCAAAGTGCTCTAATCACTTGCTAATTGCCCCGGGGACGTGGCCGAGTTTGTCATCGTGGAAAAGATTTACTGAATTTAAGCTATTTTTTTATACGGGTTTATTTAGTTTTCTAATTTATTTTCTTTTAACGACAGTGAAGAGCGACTTCAATGATTGATTTTATTTTGTTGTGAAATTATAATCACTTGCCCACTTGAAGTCTCACTTGAGGTTCATTTTGAATTCCCACGATGACTAATACATGAAGTATTATCATCATAAAATTTGAAGATTAAATTCTAGTTAATAGTCAGGTTCCTGTCGGGACGAATGTTTCAACTTTTATCACCATGAGATTTATTTTATTTTTTTAATTTATTCTTTCTCAGTAATATAGATAATCGAGAGCATAGAGATGACAAATTTTATCTCTTATCAAATTTTATCTCTTGCTAAAGCAAACTATCACTATTTTTATTTTATTTATTTTTAATAATTCAAGTGAAGAAGAGTTTTATGTAAAATTATTATTGTGTAATCGAATGATCACAGTTCAAATTGTAAAAACAATTTCTAACAAAGATGACATATAATTAGATCTGTTCTTGAAATCCTATAATTTTATACATCATCATAAGGTCTGAGGATCAAATCCTAACTAATAACCAGGTTCTTGTCCTCTTTCATATACTGGTCACTGTTCGAACTAGCTAGACTAGTCTCTGTGATTTACATCCTCCGTATTGATCCTGGAACGAACTAACAGAAACACTGGGACGAACATTTCATTTTTTTAACACCATACATCAAATTATCCTTTAATAATTTAGTGCTAAAGTTCTCAGACTAATTCTTCTATCAAATAAATTTAAAATACAATAATGTCGACCATTAAGATATTCATCACATTTAATTCAATTTGTTTTGTTTACATTGTAACAAGTGAAGTAACGGTAGTTAAATTTTCTTCAAAAAATTGACCCATTTCAGTTTAATTTTAATGAATCTTAGGGGCATTTTTGAAAAAATCTTTAAAACAATGGTGGCCATTTTGAAAATTACTGCATTTTTGAGGGGTAAATTCGAAATGTGGTAATAATCCCAAATGGTAGAATTTACACGAGAGCACTGTCTCCGTCCCGTCCACGGTTTCGCCGAGCTTTTCGGCTCATCTCTCTCGGCCTTCGTCGACGCGGATGGCTGTGCGATCGCCGGTGTCCTTCAGCATCCCGCCATGCCGCCGCCTCTTCCTTGGGAACGGAGCTTCCCGGTCGCACACCGTTCGACTTCTCGAGCCCTCGAAGCAGTCCCTCCCATCCAGACTTCTCATCGCCGCCCGTGCCACCGTCTTTCCAGGAGGATCTAGTTTGGATTCCAACAGAGATCCCCCGCGCTCGGCCTCCCCTGCTGCGGCCTCCTCCATTATTGACTTCCTTATCCTCTGCCACCGACTTAAGGTCGGTATTAACGATTTGTCTGTATGAACGTCTGCCAATTTGTCTCTTGACTCTTGAATCGCAATTTAGATTTTTTTTTTTTTTGCGTCTTTGATTATTGCTTTTACGAGTTGCATTTTAATTTGGGATCCTTCAGAATGTTTTACGGTTTGGATCCTTGAGGCGTGGTTTTAAGCCCTTTATGGATCACACTCAAACAATTGGGACAGGCGCTTGGTATATTGTCGTTATTGGAAGTTAAAGATCGGAATAAAGTACCGGAATTTTTAAGGGAAGGAATAATGAACGGAAGGCATATCCTTTCTATTGGGGAACTTATTCTCAGAAATTTCGAACTTGTGGCATTTGGGAATGACACCTTTTCTCGAAGGAATCAGCTTTAGTATAAAGGTTGAGTTTTGGGCTATGAGCTTCCCTATTAAAACAGACTGACAAAATTCCAGTTGAATCGTTGCCAACCTCACTTTGCTTCATATTCTACCTTTCCCCCGTCTTTCTGAGGGTGTATACCTATACGTGCTCCTATTCTCCTCAAGTTGGTGTTGCATCGAAATTCTATGTTTGATAAATCTTTGACCTTCCAGACAAAAATGGAGGTTTGCCTATATAACAAACTGAGGTGATTTTTGAGAAGAAGATTTCTGTTGTGTATGTGTTACAATATTAGGCTATTGAATGAATAATTTGTTGACTTTTATAAATACAATCCATAAGCAAGGATAAATCTTTCTGAACAAGTGTACATTTTAGGGTTACGGTTGAAAGAGATTGAGACTTCAGAGACCATTTTTCATTCTCATAAACTATAATTGACAAGTAGATTGCAAATGTACAATTACAGTAGAAGTCCATGAACAACTGTGATAATCTTCAAAAGTTGTACAACTATAAGCCATTTATCATAACTATTTGTGTTGTCCACATCAGTTTTATTTAGTCATCAAGCATTTATGGCTGAGATCCATGTTATTGAGGATTTTGATACTTGCCTGTCCATCCATTCTTGAATCCAACATCAGCGTTGTCATAATCATCTCTATGGTTTTGAATTATAGAGTTTGTTCTTTCGTAAGTGTTTAATCACATCAGATTTGCTAGTTGTGCTCCATAATTTGACACGGAATAATTAATTTTGATGGTTAATTTCAGTATGTGACTTTTTACTAACTTCCTCCATTTTTTACAGACTACAAAAAGAAAAGGATGGATCAAACATGGTATTGATCATCCAGAATCTATTGCTGATCACATGTATCGGATGGCATTAATGTCATTAGTTGCTGGTGAAATCCCTGGTGTTGATCGGGAGAGGTTGAATACAATTCGCTGAACTGCTTCTTTATGAGATGTCTAATATTCCATTTTAGAAAAAGTTAGTACTAGTTCCAATTAGTTGTCTTCCCTGGTAAACTAAAGATAAATCTCCATTAAAGGTTGTATGCAAACAAAAAGTAAACTGAAAAAAAAATGTCGATGATTACTATTAACATAGAGATTAATTGCTGATTTTGGTAGCATTTCTCTTTTGTTTTCTCCTCAAAAAATAGAGTAACTTGCCAAATACCAATAGATATCTGAAGTGGTTCGTAATGTCCCCTCTTGGCTAGAAGATAAACAGGGCCACGGGCCATTTATTTTGTTTCCTATTTGAACAGCCAAATACCTAGGGTCAAAGTATAGAAGTGTGCGAGGAAAGGAAAGTGTGGAGATCCTAACACCCTTCTCTCATAATTTGACTAATTTACCCTTTCCTCTTGGTGTGTGATTTGTGCTCTTCTTGGCGAATTTCTGCTTGAACGTATAATAAAATCAAAGGTTAGTTGTCCAGATCTTAGAAGAGTAGACTGGCAAGTAGCTAAAGAGTAACTTGTGACCCATTTAATAGGTAGTAACTTGTAGCAACCTTTTATATGTTCAGAAGTTATAAAATCATAAAAAAAGTGACATCGGGAAGTTAACTAGTGAATCATTAGCTATTTATTATCTCTATTTCTACTCATATTTACTCTAAAGTTTTTTTTAATAATTCTCTGTTTGTCACTATCTTAATCTATCTTATTTTTAATAGGTGCATTAAGATTGCAATAGTTCACGATATTGCAGAAGGTAACTCACTGTCTTTCTTTTTGTCTATTCATTTTTCTTGGGTTTGATGAACTCTCTAGATATGTTGTTATTCAATATCTTCCTAGTGCTTATCTTTTGACCGCAATCCAGGTGTTTGTTGTTGCTTGTTATTATATTGTGATTTGTGAATTTTTCTATTTCAGCTATTGTTGGTGATATCACACCTTCAGATGGCATTCCAAAGGCAGAAAAGAGTAGACGTGAACAAGAAGCTTTGGATGAAATGTGCAGAATTCTCGGTGGAGGATTAATGGGTATGGAGTAATTTAAAGCACCATAGTTTTCTTATGTTGACTCTCACTCTTTGATTGTCTTTTGATGTTTTTTTCAGCTGATGAAATTCAGGAACTTTGGCAGGAGTATGAGAGTAATTCTTCTACTGAAGCTAGTCTTGTGAAGGATTTTGACAAAGTATGTTTACCTCATCTCTTCAGCACTCACACCATTGCTTTAACTTATGCTTAATGCGGGTGAATTACTAGAATACTCCTAAATTATGTTTCCATTTCATTTGTACATACAGTGTGTTTAGTTTTCAGTGTCATCCTTAAACTTCATGCTTGTTTCATTTTAGTCATTTCATCGGATTTATTTGATGGCAAAGCTACAAGGGTCTACATACTGTTACGAATGTCTTTCCGTCAATAGGACTTGATGGATTTCTTCCCATTTAATAATTTTTTTCCTAATGTAAGCATATAAACAATGGTTTCTATTTCATATATCTACTCAAAGTTTTTTATTTATGTTTTATTAGAATGCACTACCTTTGATTATGTTTCAATAAGGTTTATTTTTTATTAGGATCCATAGAATTACCAAGGGAAAACAGAAAGGAAAGTTTAAGGAAGACATTGATAAAAGATAAATTCTATGTACCAAAATGAACAGTGATCATTGTTTAAGGACTTTTTGTAATTTCCAATGTCTAATGCTGTTACCTTTGCGAACCATTCACCTGTACGAAAAAAATCTTTTTCTGCATCTTCTGGCCCCATTTACATTTGTTGTTTTTTTAATTATAAACTTGAAATGTCATAAACTGCTAAAAATTTCTTTTGGTGTGTAACTATTTTGTTTAAGGACAAATTGATCACAACTTCCTCTCCAAGAATCATTGCTCACTGTACTTCCGAAGATTCTCTTGGATATTCAAGCAAAATAGAAGGTTCCCTTAAACTCTTCTTGACAACGGAGTAAGGAAAAAAAACAATGTAATGCAATATGAACCTGTGTTATTTTCTCTCTAATTCCATGAGTCATACAACCTAGGAATATTCTAACTGGCAAGCACATCATGGATCTTTGTACTATCTGTTTGTTTGTGTTTCATTTTAGAATTTTTTTTTAGTGCAGGTAGAAATGATTCTCCAGGCTTTGGAATATGAAACAGGTAAAATTTTCTCATAAACCATGTTAGAGTTGGGTCGGTAGCATGAAATCTGTCTCCCTGTATTAACTCTATGCAATGTTATACGAGCACATCACTAAATATTCATCTTCTATAGATTCAGATTATTGATGCGAAAATGTTTGTAACAAAAAAATATGTAAAATGCAAACCCATATTAGTTATATTACTTCATATTTGTTTATATTCATCAACACTATGCTTAAATATTCATGTTATTTGCACTGAACCAAGAACCTGCTATTAATTTTGTATGCTCGAGTTGTCTTTTGTCTTTTTTTTCCTCACAAGGCCTTTATAGAAGTATGTACTCAGCCAGTTTTGGGAGTCGAAACACTCCTTAACTCACTGTCCTTAGACTTCGACATTTTTGCGTCTTGTTTGAATTTGTTGGTGAGTACTAATGCAACATATACTAACAACAAAATGGGAGTGTATCGAGAAATGAGCATTTTGTTAATCCTATTATTCTTCTCGTCATCTTTAGATGCTAAGTCACCAAATATGATGAAACTCTTCATATTATCTTTTGGATGCGTACTGCCACTTGGCTTAGAATATGATCTAACATTCTCGCAGAACACGGAAAGATCTTGGACGAGTTCTTTATTTCAACTGCAGGTAATAGACGAATAGACCTTATTTGTAACTTGAATCCTGCTTCAAGTAATCAACCTGACAATTGGATCTTTTTTTCTTCCGCGAATTGGCAGGAAAATTTCAGACTGATGTTGGGAAGAGTTGGGCTGCTGAAGTGGTATCAAGAAGAACCAAGAGACTACAGGATCTAGCTTAACGAACCGAGTTGGATAAAACATGGAGATCGATTTGGATTTCAGAACATTGTCAAACAATAAGAGTGTGCTTGACCCTTTGAAGCCTTCCTAAGAGTCCTAAAGCAGCTGCTGCTGAACTGATGAGAAAAAGAATGGAAGCAACTTTCATTTAACTTTGTGGGACTTTTACTAGAATCAGTAGGTTAAAAGTTTTGTTGTTTTAGGTCTGCATGGGGTTCGAATAGGTGCTCATGAATCTTTTTTTTTTTTTTACATTCAAGACTCTATAAATGGAACATTGACCAGTCTTTGAATAATCATATCTTTTAATTAAGACAATTTATCTAAAAAATATATTTTTAGAGGAATTTTTAAAGGAAAATAGATTATTTTATATGGAGGATGCATTATTGCAACCTGTTGAAAATTATTTTTTATTTAGTAAACACGTACAAAAACATTTTTTTTCTTCTTAAAATTGAGTTGGTTTGGTTGAGTAGATTGATAGACTCACTAATCTTAATTTATTTTTTTAAGTTGACATCAGATTAAGTTGGGACTATCTTATATGCATATGTTAAAATCCTATGAAATTGAGCAAATAGACAATTGACTTGGCCTAAAAATCTAGTATCATATATCTTATTTGAAGGAATTTTTTATTATAAATGTAACATATTTAAAGATCGAATTATGTTTCATTGCATCGTAATTCAGGGGTATTGACTCATCTAAAAAAAAATATAAAACTGTTTGTCAAGATTTAACCCCTGACTATTATAACCTTATTCCAATCACCCACGAGGACAGCATTGTTTATCTCATTGTGGCAAAAGGCGAAACGCTCGCCCCCAGTGCCTCCCGTCAGTTCATCCCAGGATCAACACAGAGGAAGTAAATTACGAGGATCAATCTAACCAACTCGAACAGTGACTAGTACGTAAGGATAAAAAAGTAACAATTAAATCAGCAGGTCTCTATCTCAAAGAAGCAGCAGGTAGAGTAGCCAATTAAATCAGGATGCTTACCTCTCCGATCGAATCCCTAATCAACCTTTCCAACTTCTCCGGGGTTGCGCGAGCCCTCTCCTCTTCCACCATCTTATTGGATTAAACCGCTGCTGCCGACTCAAACCCCGGTGGCCGCTTCGAACGGCAATTTCCGGCCTTTCTGACAAGAGGCAGCCCGCCATCGTTCCTTCCGTCGATGCGCCGCTCCCCGCGGCTGTCAGGGTCGCCTTTGCGCACATCCTCCTACGCGATGTCAATTCGCCGCCGATGCGATGGCACAGGGAAGGGCCTCCTTGTTTCTGCATTGACAAAGGGAGCTCCCTCGCCGTGGACGTCGTACGGAGATCCAAGCCACAGGAGGAAAACGCCATCGATGAAGCTCGATCGACGGAATGCAGGATACCGATTGCTCGTGTTTGAGCTCGCCGTCGCTTATTCGGTGATTTATATAAATAAGGAAACTGAAACCGAAGCCGGGAATTGGGAGAGAAGAGGCAGGCGCTAGAACAGCCAAAGAACAAGAACTCCATCGCCTTCCCAATCCCACAGGGATGAGACCAATCCCACAGGGATGAGAAGAGGAACGGGCCTTTTTCTCGAGTTTTATCCGACGTGGCAACGCCTTGCTTGGTGATTGTGCTGTTCGGGATTTGGAAGGTGACATTTTCTTTCGGCCGTATGGCCGGAGGGGAGACGAAGCCCATGCACGTTACCTGACGTAGCTAGCTCAAACTCGGGCTCGGTCAACAGCAATCCGAATCCCGGCAGGCGTCCTATATGGTGGCGTCTACGCGTCACGTAAATCGCATCAGTTACTCGTGATGAATATTCGTCCCCAACGCTCAATCTGTCTCAAAATCAAGAAGATAAATCACGAAAACTAATTTAATTAATCCAAACAATAACCAATAAATAAAAATCAGATTATTAATCAGAATTTCAAAATTTAACTTTCAAATTTGATGATGATAATATTTTATGCGCTAATTATCAATTCATTTCGTTTAATCAGCTAGCTGTTGCTATGCTCTCCCCCCAGAATAAATGTGTGTTTAATTGTATAAAGGTGATTATATTTATCTGATGTACTTTTTATAGTTTGTTCCGAAGTCAATTTATAATGGATCGTCGCGACCTAATTATAGGTGGAGTGGGAGAAAGGAATAAATGTGTGTTCAAGATCAAAAGAAAAGACTACAATATCTTCTAAAATAGCTTTAATTATTCAATGATGATGGTATTTTCTTGCTCAAAACAGAAATAACAGCTGTAAAACTAACTAAACTGCAAATAACAAGCAATCCAAACTCAAACCTACAGCAACAGCCACTGCAAAATTTAACGAAAAACGCAGCAAAAAAATAGCACTGTAAATATCTCAATGGAGACCTTAAATTCTTAATTTGTAGCGCCTCAACGTCATTTCACGATGCAGATCTTGATCACGGAAGCAATGCCGATCCGATGGAGTGCGACGACGGCGTCGCCCTGCTTGCAGAATCCCTTTGCCACCGCAGACTTGAGCGCCGCCTCCAGGATCTCGTCTGTGGACTCCGAGTCGGTGGCCTTGGCCGAGCCCTCGGCCAGCAGCGGCACGAGCCCTCTGTGGATGAGGCTGTGCTTAGCGGGGCTCTCGTCACTCACGCTCCAGTCGAACGAGTCCGTTGTGAGCGCCGGCACCACCACCGACAGCACTGGCACCCGCGGCCGGTACTTGGCCACAAGTTTGGCCGTGGTCCCGCCTCGGGTCAAGACCACGATCAGCGCCGCCTTGGCTTTGTTGGCTGTGCGCACCGCGGAGGACGCGAGGCTCTCCAAGGGGCTCATCGGCAGCGGCGCCGACCGTATCATCGCCTTGAAGATGGCCGCGTAATCGAGGGACGACTCGGCCTCCAAGCATATCCGTGCCATGATCCGCACGGCCAGCTCCGGGTACGCCCCGGCGGCGCTCTCGCCGCTGAGCATGACGCAGTCCGTGCCGTCGAGGACGGCGTTGGCGACGTCCGTGGCCTCGGCGCGTGTGGGGCGAGGAGACTTGATCATGGACTCGAGCATCTGGGTGGCCGTGACGACAGGCTTACCGGCGAGGTTGCACTTGTAGATCATCATTTTCTGGGCGAGGAATATCTTCTCCACGGGAATCTCCATTCCGAGATCACCGCGAGCCACCATAAAAGCATCGGTCTCCTTCAATATTTCGTCGAAATTTACGACGCCTTCCTGGTTCTCCACCTACACGAGCAGATCATCATCAACAACTCGTTGCAGTTTGGATTAACTACTGCATGATCAAATCAGTTCCAACCTTCGACATGAGCTTGATGGTATTTGCATGAGGCCCGAGAACCTCCCGAACAGCGACGAGATCCGAACCTTTGCGCACAAAAGAGAGGGCGATCATATCGATCTTGTTGGGAACACCCCATCCGAGTATGTCTTCCTTGTCCTTCTCCGTCAGAGTGGGGAGGTCCACCACGACGCCGGGAAGATTGACGTTCTTTCTCTCGCCGAGCTTCGCGGTGTTCTCGCACCGGCATCTCACAGTTCCGGCGGCAGGGTCACACGACAGCACGGTCATGGTTATGGTGCCGTCCGCACACAAGATGGTGTTTCCGGGTTTCAGGTCTACGGGAAGCTTCTTGTAACTCATGGAGATGGTGTTCTCGTCGCCCTTGATGCTGTAATCTGTGCTGATGGTGATTTCTTGCCCCTCCGTGAGTTGTACTGGTTTGCCATCCTCCAGAAAACCAGTGCGGATCTCAGGACCCTGTGGAAAACAAAGGCAAGTTCCTAAGAACGTTTTGACAGACCAATACAAAACCCCTTCCAAAACCATAGAAAATTCAGATAGTTGAAAATCTTTTAGAGGCATTCATATGTAATCTATCGTTGACGATAAAATGTGCTATGGATTTTCCAGTTATATCTACTATAGTAATGCTCATTGACCATCAAGGAACAAGGATAGAGACAAAAAAAAAAAAAAATCAAACAAATCATTCAACAAAACAAAAAATTGAAACAAACCAGAGGTTGCAAAAAAGAAAAGAAAAAAGTATCCAGTTTCTTGCTAAAGAAGAATGGAAGAGATTATTTTAGTGCATAGACGGGCAACAACTTCTCTTGTGGCCTTGCCCTGTTTTTAAACTGAGCGCAGAGTAGATATCTCTGCTAAAGATGTTTAGAAAACATAAATATTAGCAATTCAACTATTTTTTAGCATATATGCCACGAACATTTGTTACCTAAACCTGATCCGAATAAGCTATACAAATCCTTACAAAAAGCTTCAGAAAGAGCAGGAGTGCATCAGAATACAGTCCAAACTGCAGGACCTTCACGGCAAGTGAGGAACAAACATCACTTCCAAAAAGAAACAAGTGTAGTTCGATTACAGGTATATGACGACAAGGATTTCTTATGGGATGTAAGAAGGATGCAGAAGAACCTCCTTGAATACTTAGATTCATTGGAATAATTAAATAAATGCATTTTCTTAGAACCTTCTATCTGCGATACTTGGGGTGGAAAGGGAAAAGGACAAAGATATAGAGATTGCCATCGCAATCACAGTCTTGTTATCGACTGACTGGGATGCCAACATAGAATAACGGCAATGAAGTGTTCGCTTTCTAAGCAAGACCGAAGGCACATGCTATGGCATTCATAAATTTCAAAAATACAAACGAGGAACGAAATATGTAAAAACCAGATCCATTATCCCTTGAAATAGCATCTGAAACTTATCAAAGAGATATTAGGATCACGAGAGAAGGAAAGATGAGACCTTGGTATCGAGCATGACGGCGCACAAGATCCCGGTGTTTTGCATGGCGATCCTGAGGTTGTCGAGCGTTTCCTGGTGATACTCGTGCGTCCCATGGGAGAAGTTGAACCTAGCGACGCTCATGCCCGCCCGGATCAGTTTCTCCAGCATCGGCACCGACCTCGACGCCGGTCCTAGCGTGCACACGATCTTCGTCTTCGGCAAGCGTCCCTCGTCGGGCAGTGACTTCAGGATCCCCTCGATGTCGATGTTCGCCATCCTCCCGCAAAAAAAAAAACCTAAACAAAGTTTCAGATCAACGAAAGGAGCGATCATCCCGGCCCCGATAAAAAAACAACCCAAAATTTGTTATTACAAAACAAAGAAGGATCAAACACGAGATCGAATCCGCCACATTGCTTCCATTAGGGATCTAAAAAAGGAAGAAAAGAGATCGAAACCTTACCTTCTTCTTCCCGCCGAGAACAATGAGCGAGAGCCTTCCGCGTTGCTTGTTGGGGAAAGGCGGAGAGGGGGCGCCTTTTAAGCGACCGGTGAGGGGATCGACTCCTCACTTAGGAAAAATGAACGGACAAGATTCCCCTCAGCCAACGCAATCGAGTGATGTGAGCCGTCGGATAGGCACAGGCACAAGAGTCGGTGAAGTGAAAAGACTTAGACCGCGTTTCTACCCGAGGACATACCATTTTATGATTGGATGAAAAAAAATCCAGTCAGCCGCGCACCGGCATGCTGGGCGGGGAGGAACCGCGGGTAGGTTTAGAATTAGGGGGAAAGGCCGCTGGTTTATGGGAAACTGCGGCGACGAGTCGCCATTGGTGGCGACGCGATCTAATAAAAGTAAATCGATACGACTTTTCAAGGTGGCATGCGGAAGCGTGTTTTAGCAATTAATGGAAAAGGAAATAAAAGGCATTATTAAAGATTATACCGCAGACAAGATTCTATGTGCCCTCTCGGATACTGTGAAAATGCTTCTAGAAAAAAGAAAAAAAAAAACAGTGCTTTTAACAAAAGCAGACCGGAGCGTTCGGACGGTTAATTCGATTTTGATCGATTCAAGATTTTGAATTGAATCGCCGGTTCACGGCCCAAGAACGGATCCCGTATCTCCGGACGCAATTGCTTAAATTAAATTTGACAAAGAAAATCAGATTTACGAAAAAAATAATTTATTTTATTGTTATTTGGATGACATTTCCCCAAGAGTTGGAGAAGGGTCTTACACTACAATTCTGCATGATATAGAAAAGGAGAGACACTGAAGCTCCTTCATTGGTAACTAGTATATATCCACACGCGTTCGTCTCAGGAAATGCAAGACAATATTTGGAACAGAAATGTGAAAAAAAGTTTGTAGTCGATAAGCTCAGAGGAGCTAAAGGATCCAGCTATAGGCTTCACTTCTCGGCAGCGGCAACTTCAGTTTGAGCTGCCAGTTTTACAATATCTTCAACGAGAATCTTTCCTTCTGTTGAACGACAGGAAAACAGAGTTAGCAGATAGAATGGAGGTGTTTTGTCGCTACAAAATCAAAGTTTGAAGGCATAGGACCTCTATCTCTAGAAAGATTGCCAATGAGTTCTTCCACGCCATCCTTTCCTATAGTGTCTTTCAGATACATGGCGGCGGTGGCTACCTCTTCTGGTGTCACTTTGCCGTCATGGTCCCTATAAGTAAACATGGAAAACCACTGAGAAATTGTCTAAAGTTACGAATAAAAGAACACATTTTGATGCAAGATTTAGTGTTGAAATATTGAAGTGCAACTATTTTAATGAATTTGGACTGTAACCTTCGTTTGGTTTGGCATATTTTGTTGATCAATAGTTGGGTACAAAGTAAGGTAAGAAGACTGTTTTCTGGCATAATAAAGGGAAAATGGTCGTACTAAATATACAGAGGATATAATTAGTTTAAGCAGAATGATACTAGATCAGAATGATAATCTAAAAAACAGTTACTACATTGATGGGTTGATATATATTTTAAGCAGATCATCATGCAAAATATTTTATCACAAAGGAAGAATGTGTTAGATAAGTTGTCCAGTCAAAAATGCTTGCGCTTGTCAATGGATTCCAATCGAAAGTTTGAACCATAAGATTGTAGCATATGCAGGAACTTCCTGAGATCATGGGAGATTAGTTTATCTCTCACGTGTTCTAAACACACTAAATTTGATATAGCATACCTTGTGAGTATTTTGAATAGATACATGCATGATCCACAAGAGAAGCACATGAAGAATGTGTGTATTTTGAGAGCATTATTTACTCCTTCCCATTTCAATTCCTTAGACCTTCTCATGTCCATGTCTCATCCTCACTTTTCCAGTAATTTTCTTTTGCCAAATCTTTCTTATGCTAGGATTTTGCTTAAGCAGGCTTAATTTTCCTAAGTGAAGACCAAATAGATTCCCTTTTCTTTCAATTCTCTTCAATAATAACCTGATTGCCTCTATTAGATGGACCAAGGAACCTTGTGAATGAGAATAAGCAAATGTGGTAATTCATGTAAGTTATGATAAGATGCTCCTGTGACAAGTTGTTAGGAGACATTTTTCAGCAACGGAATTATAATTTGATAAAAAAGCATGAGTGGAAGTGGTAAAATGCAATCTATACTATTATATGAAACACATATCTCCCTTCCAGAAACTACCAAGATCATTTCATCGAATAAGATACCTGTCCAGTAGTTTCCAACGATCACCAATTTTAGCATCTACATCATCAATCTCCTTTTCAAGTTTTTGTAGCATGGCATCAACCTAAAAGCAAAATGCAAGGCAAACATTAATAGAAATATTCAAAACATAGGTAGAAACTAAATTCACTTTTACTAAAAGTTTGCAGTTATACTATTCAAAATTATGTCAAAGCAAGATCAGACTGGAAAAAAAAACGAAGCAGCAGGAATTCACTTATTACCTTATCTATCAAAGCTGACGAAGCCTTGTGTCCAACAGCTATTTCAGCTGCATGATCACTCTCCTTCCTGGCCGCCCTATATGCTTTTTTGGCTTCTTCTTCACCTTCTGTACCTACTTTCTCCAGCATTGTTTTGTACAAATCAATCTGCAGTTAACACATGAATCTTTTAAATTCATACAGAAAAATATAAAAAATTGCAGATCATCAAAGAGTTCCAACATTAGAAATTTCTCTTTGAGTTGGTAGAACATAGATTTATCTTAGGTACAATTTACAACTCCATTTAAATGCATCAACTCATTACCTCTTTACCAACAAGGCTAAGGAATTCTTGACGCTCCCTATTCACTGACTGCATGAATTGGTTAAATTTTCAAGATATCTTCAGGAAGCACTAAGCATCAGCATTCGAAGAATTCAGGAAGCTATGTACTGGGAATAAAACTAGACACTGAACACTTACTGAAGCTGAAGCAAGTACAGACAATGCACGGCTTAGTTGACAGAGTTGCTCCTGCTTTTCTAGTGTTTTTTCTTTAGCCAACACTTCTTTTTCCCTAGCAGTAGGGTCAGTCATCTCCTTCAATGCTACATCCTCATTGATGACTTCAGACTCTGTCATCTTCGCCTTCGCCTCTTTCACTTGTTTTTTCTCTTCCTCCTGAAAGGTTGAGCAACATCCAAGTCAGTTCAAAATCCTATACCACAATTTATCCAACATAATTGAATCTCATGCACACAAGACAACTTCAAATACTAAGGCTAGCCAAGAAATTTCAAGTTGATTAGAACTCTCAGATCTCAAGATATTGTCAGAAGACAGGATATGTGATGATTTTAAATGCTTTTTCGAGGTATTTTAGTTTTATCCTCCTAAAAAAAGTATCATACCTTGATAAGTTCTTCCTGCATTTCGAGGAACTCCAATTTTCTCCTCCTCTCAGAAATAGAATCTTCAGATGGCAAGACAGTACCAACTGTATCTACAACCTCATCTGGTAAAGAAGATAGTGTGGCCACAACAGCTTCTTCCGGTTTCAACTTTCCAGATACAGTGAAGGCTCTGAATTTTTTTTTTAACCAGTTAGAAATGAAGATATGGTCAAAAAGATGCAGCCATAAAAATTCATTACCTTGAGAGTATCAGGAGAGACGAGGGAACAGCATGATTAAGGGACAAATCCAACCAGTCCCGAAGCTGGATGCAAAATTTTCTATAAGTCGTAATAACTTCAGACTGAATATTGAAAAAATAATACTGATAGGCATATCACTACAAGATTTATTTGGAATAACCTGTGAACCATAGCATGGAGTTCACTTATAGCTGACACTCTGTACATAGAAGTAGAACAGATATATCCCTTATAAATGTATAGGGACTAAATTTGAGATGCATAATAAAGAATTATTAGATCAATCATCTGTGAAGGTGGGTTGTATCTAAAAGTTGACAACTACTAAAAAAAATAAGTGCATGTAATTTTTAAAATAAAATGCAATGCATAAATAGTATGATGTCACCACAGAATATTTAAAGTTTGAACCATGCTTACATGGAAAATCAGGCAAAAGAACGACAATATAAATGTGGAGAAGCATTGCAACCATGTCAAAAATGAGTATTAATTTTTCTTTATTGCTTCATAACGAGGAAGAGGAAGACAAAAAAAGACTTGGTTACCAATAATAAAATAAGATAAAATTTATTTAAATATAGATGATGATATAATAGAGGACAGAGCTCAATGGCGTAAAAAGATCTATATAGCAAACCCCACCTAGTGGGATAAGACTTGATTGTTGTTGTTGTTGCTTCATAATAGATATTCATTATCACAGAATTCGTTAGAGAATGACCAAAAGGGAAGAAAAACTATAGTTATAAAAACCTGTTGGCGCATTTCCTCTGTGGAAAGCAAGCCCAAATGACCTCGTTCGGTATAAGCTTGTCTAAGTTCCTCCTCTGAAAGAGATTCCACACCTTCTGCTTGGATCAACTTATCATCTTCTTTAATCCTTCAGAATAGTAATATCAATCATAAATGAGGGTAAAAACACAAAACAACAGCCTTTCATGTAATTTTAGCTTTCTATAGGCTGATAATGAAGTATCATTTAACCATTTGCAAGTCCAGCAGAGCAATTGGACAGAGGATGCAAATTCAAACTTACCAAGAAAATTCTCAGCTGGAATGGTTTATGTCGACAGAGCTACTTGGCTCATGACAGAATTGAATTAAGTTCACTAATGATGAGTGTCAGTTGGAAGATATAAAACCAAAAAAGGCTATCGACGTAGAAATAACTTACTTCTGTAATTTCCTTCGGAGCATGAACCGTAAATAATTGTCAGTTCCATACGGTGGGATCCCCATATATTTGCACATGTTGATCAATCTAGGCCTGCAAACAGCATACATGTGTAATTGGACCATGACCAAAAATTAATCTATGGTTAATTATACCAACCTGCTGATATTGTCCAAAGTAAGCTCATCGTTAAATAATTTTGCAAAATTCAAGATTTCATCATTGGGAACAGGTGCGCCAGTCCTGACCTTATTGAGAAATCAACATCTCAGATTTTAACATCATTATATTGAATGCAAAGGTAGCAGAGATCAACAGATCCAATGTTTAAACACCTGTTTAAAAAACCAAGATCCCATGGTTGCATACCTTGTTTAAAAATTCATCTAAATCCTCTGCAGTCTGCTTAACTTCTCCACTATGTGAAGTCTGAACTTCCTTTGCCATCTCTTTAACAGTATCCTGAAGAAACTTCGCATACTCTAGTTTTGCTTTAAGTTTCCTCTTCAGTGCCTCCTGCATGTTTAAAAAACAACATAAATCAAAATCCATCAATGTCATATTTGATGATGAGAAGACCAATAGTATTTTGGCAAATCCTTACAGCGTCATAAAAGAGTCTGTATGCTTACTATATGTAATTCTACATGATGAGATACATGAATGAGATCATAATGTTTATAGCAAATAAAAAAAGTCACGAGTAATATCATCATCATGCGCAATGGAACAATTAACAGCACCTGTTCTTTCATCTTATCCTGGAAAGTAGATGGTAACATGTTTGGGAACAATGTTAGGAACACTGGTAATAGGAATTCCATAAATGGAACTATGATAAAAACAGCAAAAGGCACCAGTCGAAAGATATCTGCAGTTGTGCGCATCAATTGCTGCCTTTCTCTTCTAGTGAGACTCTTTCCAGCAGCCAACTTAAGCAACAACCTTGAAGAGATTCTCACATCAGCCCATAATAGTTTCAGACCAAGCCAATAATGTTGCATGGTAGATACAAATTCATCCTTCCAATGTGTCAACTTTGCAGCCCAATCTGCTCTGTAATTTGGCAAAATGAGAAGAAAAGAGCAAAGCAGGCATAAAATCATGAAAAACGAGGATATAATAAAAGTATGCATTAACAATAAAGAATGGATTAATGGGACCAATTAAAACCTGCTCATGGAAGCAACTGCTTTTAGAGCAGGACCAATTCCCAGAAGCTTTGCCCAAAACTTGTGTATAAGTGATTGAGCAGTCTTTGAGGAATCTTGCATTTGTTTGGCTTTTGCTTTAGCTTTCGCAGTGCTTAATCCTTCCACAGCCTGATCGCACTCCTCAGGAGATGCTTCCTTAATCTGCTTTTCAGCCAGATCTTCACTAGGCTCTTTCCCACCACGCATTTCTGGTTGACCAGATGTGGCCGTAGATGCAGTGTGAATGCGCTGAGATAATCCTCTGACAGCAAAGGGAAAAGCAAGCTCTTGTCTATCATAGATAAATCCTGAAACAGAAATTCCACCAGGTGGACAAGGAGCAAAACGCCATCGACTAAAGCTCCGTAATTCTTCTTTGCCTGCCAACAAAACATTCCATCTCCTTCCACTAATCTCAGCTTCACTGTGACTCTGCTCAGATACCTGATGTAGAGGCCTGGTGTCTGTTTCATGGCCATATCTTTCAAGCCAAAATCTCGAGAAACTAGAACATAAGCGTGCAGGAAGATTCAGATGATTCAAGAGGTACTTTTTCCGTCTGATTATTGCTTGGGAAGCCATCCTTGAGGACTACTTTTTTTTTCCAAATGGAAATCTACGATCATATCTTTCCAGGGACCCCTGAATCAATCACACAATCCGCGATTTTAATACACGCGCTACCAAAAGAACCTCGTTAACAAATACACATAGATAGCATCAACGGTAAGAAAAGCAAGCTCTTTTAACTACCGCTTGGGCAACACGAAACTTTCCTTCTGTGCAGAAAAGCAGAAGCGCCATTAATACAAAGATCATATCACTACACCATCCGAATCGTACGATCAATACATTAAAGAGAATGAATCATTTCTAGACGACACGCATGGACAAAAACAACAGATAAAAGCATAGAGCACGCTAGGTCAATTCGGCATTCAATAAAACTGTAGCATTTCATCCGACCACTCTGGGCTTCGTTAAACAAGAAAACAAACAATCGGCGAAGTGATAAATGAAGGAAAAATAGAATCTTGGAGCTCACCAGAAACGGCTCTGCGCCGAGATCGAACACCCAATCCCAGACCAGTACAAAGACACAGAAGCTCCAATACAAAGACACGATCCGCTGCCCGACCAGTACCGAGGTAAATTGAGAGCCCAGCGGAGCGATTCGGATTTTAGCGGGAGAGATGCCGAAGGAACCGCATCCAAATGGACGATGGGGAGAGAATCTCTGAGCGAATATCTGAGAGAGGGCGAGGCGAATGGAGGCGTGATGCGAAACCGAAGTGGCCATCGAGCGAAAGAGGGCGAAGAACATTGAACCGCATCGACCGGACGAGTCAAGCACGATTGATGCATTCGATTGGACCGGGCCTAACTTCGGAGGGGGCCGGCCCAGGTTCAAATAAGCAGAGCGAGTAATTCATTATATGATTGTATGATAAATAATAAATATTATTATATAAGCTAAATTCACCTATTTTTAAAATTTGTTTACTCAATAAATATTATTATCCAAATAACATATTTCATTTTTGATTGACCAAACCATATTTCCCTTCCCATTTTTTTCATTCGAAGAAAAAAAATTCAAACCACTTTTCCTGTATTGTGTTGCTCTTCCAAAGACCAACAACAACTTGATCTTCTAAATACCAACAACACAACATGGTCTTCTATAAATCGACCTTCATTAATTAATTTTATCTTAAAAGTAATTGATTGATAGATTTAAAAATATTTGATTCACTTCAAATAAAATTTTATGTGTTCATTTCAATATCCTTATTACACTCATGTCATCAAACATCATTGTGTATTGAACCTAATATTTTTTAAAACTCATTCCCGTCTAGGAAAATGATGTCGAAGTCTCATTGTAAATGATAAGACGATGATAATCATAATTCAACACCATAAATGATTTCATGGGACTCCCCTATGATGGATAAAATTAGATTTTTAATTTGTCTTATGTCTATCAGCCGATTTCACTCCAAAAGTTTAATTGATGGACATAAGATATTATAAAAATTAAAATTTTAATTTTATCTATCATAGGAGAACCTCATGAACTCATTTGTGATGTCGGATTATGATATCATCGTCTTACCATTTACAATGAGACTCCAACATCATTTCTCAAGACGGAAATGAGTTTTAAAAAAAATTAAATTCAATACAATGTATCGTGATAATGTTTAACGGCATGAGTGTAATAAAGAAATTGAAGTGAATCAAATATCTCTAGATACATCTTATTATTAGTCTTCAGAAAATCAATAACACGTTATTGCTGATCAGAATATTATTGATTTTCTGAAGATTAGTAACACATTATTGTGATCTTTCCAAATGAACAGTGAAAAAAGAGGGGGTATTATTATTAAGAGAATGGAAATAGATGTGTGTTTGGGAAATCGCCACAATAAATATCATAGGACAAAAATATCAGAATTTTCATTTATATGCCTTTCAGTGTGAAGTTAGAGAACATTAAGCCAACTAGAGATATCGAAAATATGGCTAAACAAATACCGAAAACAAGATTAGTATGATTCGATGTAGACACTACAACAAGCTTGTAGTAGAATCTAACTGATGGCGTAGACCTGAAACAAGATCATGCATCCACCAAAGTAAAGCATGCACCTATTTTCGATACACTAGCACACAGAGCATTCAAATCTTCAGGGCAAAAGACATGATGCGCCTTTCTGAAGCAAACGCGATATATAAGCAAAGTAATGAAGTAGATGTTACCTGTGTTGTTGACTGAAGGCTGCTTCAGTTTCCACAAATAAACAGGATAACAGATCAAAAACACAAGCCGAAAGAGACGTCGCTTTCAGTATCATTCAAGCAATGATACAGCTTTCAATTTTAAGATTCTTGGCTCTCACCAGATCAACCATTTGTGCTGCATAAAATGGAAAACCATCTACAAGCTCCAACTTGATCTATGAACTTAAATCCAAAGAGGCTATAGGGGATGAATCAAAATAGCGAGTAATGTGCCAAATGATGGGAACAGAAGTGGCTACTTTTTTACATGCAACAAACAACACAGTTATGTATAGAAAGTAGTTTATGGCAGAGTTTGACATCCAATTCTGGTGCATTTAAGTCAGCAAGGCAACATCAACTACTGAAACAACGAAAAATTTAGGATTGCTATTGAGGATATGTGTCAGAAGCAAAAAACTTGATAGAACCAACTACTTAGCCAATAGAACAAACTTCGCGATCAAGATATCTAATGAGGTTTCATCATAAGGTTATAATTTGTCTCCAGCAAGATAAAGTAGATGTCGGGAGGATTTCTTACACAGTTTCACAAACAAGAAGCAATCTCAGCTTGTTTACCACTATATGGAAGAAAAAGCTCAATATAGCATTATGAACGTATAGAAATCAGTCTGAAAAACAAAACTCCGATGACTACAATGTTACGATTATAACAGAGTTGATTCACATGCAAGAAGCATATAATAAATATTTTCCAGAACACATTAAACACCATGAAGAGATGTAATTAGGTATAGATTAGACATGGAGAAAGATAACTAATCTAGTTTATAGTCAAAGCGAACATAAACAATCTGGAAAATAAGAATGAAAGAGATTTTTTGTCTAATACTGTAACGAATAATATTTGATGATGGTTGGAATAGAGAGTGGTTACATTTGACTGAAGATTGACAAAAGATTTAGTCATGCAGGCTTCTAGAGCTGAGTAATCATGTGCATTCACTTGTATCAAAATAAGGAAATTAATGAAGCAAATCTCGTCTCAAACGAAGAGCAAGAGAGGGATATGAACATTGTGATGAATTCAATCAATTATTACATCTATCTGCGAATCTATTTGCATTAGGAATATGTGTAGTGTGATGGATTCAATCAATTATGTATATCATCTCTGAACCTATTTGCATAGCCTATCGTAACTGTTAAACAAATTTGCATAAGCAATATGGATTTTGCCTATTATAAGTGTTAGACACCTAAATCTTTTGCCTTTTATTTTTAATTATGTGGCAGATTTAGTATATAATTAGGAACTACTTAAACTTATAAATTGTAATTCTATTGTATGATTAATTTAAAATATTTTTCTAATGAGTCCATATGTGCCATATATCAGATATGCACTGTGGCGAACCAACTAAAAGTTGCTTGTGTGTGTGTGTGTGTGTTTAAGAAAAAAAATGAAAAATAGACACCTAGAAAGTTAAAAGACAGCCAACATAAATTGGCTGACACTACAAGTTTGAGAACTTAAGATCTTTGATGCCAGGTTTAAGTTTGTAAGATGATCATTTCATATTTGATTTCAGTAGGCAATAATACATTAAGGATAATGAATTTACATAAGTGGAGCTATCGCAATCGTGCATACAAATGCATCTGAAACACCAATGTAAACTTAAAGAGTACAAAAACTAAAAAACATATTTCCATTGCCTACACAAAGTGAGCTTCCATTTAGGAGTTGGTATATAATTGTTTCAATTGCTAAGAAAATTAGAATGTACATATTTTTGCCAAAAAAATAAACCGGATCACCAGCTCCAATTCTCTGATGGTATCTTGTTTCTAAGATCAACTGCAACTCCCATACGTCATAGGATAAATCTGAAACATAGCCCGGTGAGATTCCAAATTAGAATGTTATCCACACTGCAAAGTTAAGAGACAGAGAATCAGAGGTTACCGTATCCAACCATGTGGACAGAACTATCATTAACTTGATCTCCAACAATTAAGCCCAGAAATATTTGGCCTGCCTGGGAGAAAGTGGTGAAAATCATGGCCTGGAGAAATAAAAAGACACCAATCAATCAAAACAAGGCAAATAATTTTTAGATGTAGGAAGCATTCTCCCAGCAATTTATGTAAACCTTGAACTGCAACTGCCGATGTAATAGAATTTTGTAGTGGGAATTGAAACCCCATAGAATTAGAAGACGGCCATTCTGCATTAGACCTAGGAGATCCTATCCAAAAAATAATTCATAAATTAAACATAAAAATTTAAACTCATTTTCTTCCTCTGATGTACAATTTAAGTAATCGTGTTGATTAAGAGAAACTTACAACCACATACCATCCTGCAAAATAGGAGCCCCTGAACATGAGGGCCTTGGAGTAGATACCATTGCAGAATGCTGATTATCTGGACTAAAACCACCAGTATGCACTCTCCTCTGTTCGTCAGCCAAATATAGTCTCTGACTACTGGGAACAGATGGCATTGGGTAAGGATTGTATAGCTGCTGCACTGGTTGATTCATGCGAATAGCATGTGAAAAATGGTCAGCATGAATTTGTGCTGTTGCAAGAGGAAAATTTGAGGGTGTCCGTGGAGGAAGTGGATGGTAGGGTCCCTGGTGGAAAGGTGCATTGCTTTGTTGAAAATGTTGAACGGGATAAGAATTCTGAGAAGCTACATACAATTCATTTTGTCCATACTCAGAAGGTTTAGAGGAAGTGAAGGTATTTATAGATTGTGTGCTTCGCATTCCATTTATCATAAAGTTAGGTTGCTTCTGTAATACCACTTCAATGCTTGAAGAAGCATTCTGCCCTCTTAATGTCATATTACCATGCATATGAACCATCTCGTTGGCCTGTTGAAAGATGGAAAAAGTCAAATGCATAGTCAACATAGAGCATTGCAGAAGAAAGCATTAAAAGGCTTACATTTGAAACTCTGAATTCTTCCTGCATCTGCGAATTAAGCATGGAAAATGAGTAAGATGATGGTACAGGTGGAACTGGGATAGAAGGCATAAATGTCTGTCCAGGTGGATGTAGAGGCGGTGGAGGAGGAGGTGGTGGGGTTGAGGGTGATAATGGTAGAGGTGGAGGCAATGGTGGGGGCGAAGGTGGCAAAGGTGGAGGAGGATCCACTGGAGGTGGCGGAGGATCCACTGGAGGTGGAGGAACAGGAGGTAGGGGTGGCAGCTCACTTGGGTTGGTCAATGTAGGTTCCAATGATCCGCTAGAATCAGAATTGTTTCTAGTTATGCCCTCATCTTCCTTGGGCAAAATAGAATCTTTCATTTCAAGTTCACCATTCACAACCTTTTCTATCCAATGGAGCTTAGGCATGACTGCACAAGTATCCAGCTCTTTTAAACTACTAGTAGCTTCCACTGACATTTTAACTGCAGAATCTCTAAACAGGTTGATAGGAGAATCTTCCTCATCTTGGAAAACATGACATGAAAATAGTCCAGGCAACTGAAATGTTGCATTGCTGAAATTAAGAACAAATGCAATTTCCTGAGAACTGGTTGCGTGAGTGTCAAATAAAAAAAACTGGGATAGTAAAAAAAACAAAGATGAGCACATTCGTAAAAGAAGAGTACTCATAATACTAATTAAGTTTCCAAAATCTTAAGCATGCCACTTAATCTAGAACAAGCAAAAAAAGGAATGGCGAACTCAAAGTACAGCATATATTGATGTGAACATATATGAATAGGCTGCCTATACTTGAACTTCAGCGAAGGCAAAAAAAAAAAAAAAGGATTCATTTTGAGTGGTTAGCAAAAGTACACAGTTAACCCAAAGATAACAACCATTAGGACTACAATTGTCAAATCAAATGTCATGATTGCTGACAGCATTGCGCTGGAAAATTACTAGTTACAGTGGCCAAGATGATCATTGTATTGTTCAAAAATGATGTCTTGAATTCTTAATTGCAAGCTTATTTACTAGATTGTAAGATTATAATTTTCGAGTACTAATTGCCCTATCACCCTTAATAACCTACAAGAATGAAAAAGTTTACTAGATTATGAAATTATAAACTTTCGAGCACTAGGTACCCTATCGCCCTTATAACCAACAATAAGCACAATTCTAATTGTTATAAACTCAACATGTGACTTCAAAAGAGAACTAAATTTTAGAAAATAAATTTCCCATAGGTAAACCACAGTGAACATTAATTTTCACATTAACCATAAGAAAAAACCATGCAAATGTACCATATTTTTAAATTAGAAAACTGAAATTATGGCATCATAAAAAAATAATAATTATAATATGGTAACAGCATTAATAAAGCAAATTAACGATATAATGGTACTATTGAAACCTAGATCATGGGAAAGCTAAACTTGCATCAATTCACACCAAATTTTATCAAATCCCAGACTGAAGGAAACCAAATACTCTCATGATTCCAGTAAAAAAAGACTATCATACCAGATAATCCCATGGGATATAAAGAAATATTAGATTAATGAAAAAATAAAAGGCAGATCAAATAATAATCGAGCTAAAATGAACAGCTATAACAAAGTTGTAAAGATAAGCTACGCCTGATCTAGGTATCAAAATATCAACATGGTGAGTCTTTCAGATTTTTTGTGTGCAGACAAACAGGCACAATAAGAAAGAAATATGGTACAAGTTATGACCTCTATCAGATTGCTCATAGATCAACTTTGATAATCCAATCATGATCATTTTGTTTTCTAACCATAATGAGATAAGAATAGTTGAGTTAACAAAATAACATCTAGCACGCCCCTTCAACTCTGATAGGACACTGAATTGCAGAAACATAGTACATTTATTGATGATAATCGTGAAAATGAACTGCAAGATGCTAGAACACCAATGATGATGTTCCAAAAGTTCAGTTCGACTGATTTGTGATTTGAAAAGTCAATGCACATAGTTTGCCATAATGTCAGTTGTCAAAAATAGATCATTCTTAGTTATGAACAGTTAACACCAAAATTAGATAATTCTAGCACGTTCCTTCAACTATGATAGGACACTGAAACACCATGATGATGTTCCAAAATTTCAGTTGATTTGAGAATTGAACAGTCAATACGCATAGTCTGCCATAATGTCAATTGCCAAAAGATTGGTCGTTCTTAGTTATGAACAGTTAACACCAAAATTAGATAATTGATGTCCAGAAAAAGGAAGCACCTAATATAGAATCATAGAATAACCAAAAAAAATATAAGCGGAGCATGACCCTAAAACAGGGCATGCAATGCCTACCAAACCAAATCAAATATTAAAATCCCAGTGGCATATACCTTCCATATTCATCAACCTGCATGCCTTCCATTTCTCTTATTGGGTCATCCACAGACCTCTCAGCTTGAGATAGACGCCTCGGAAAAACACCAGAACTTATGTCATCACTGGGAACACCAATCTCATCAATATATCGCCTAAGAAAAGAAGCTGGCATAATTTTCCTCTGAATCCATAGCCTCAGTACCTGAAAAAAAATGATTTATGATGCAAGATAAACATACAATCAAATCATTAACATAGAAGCAAAAAATTACCTTAACACACTGGCGACGGTTCTCACGAGCACTAGCACCTGTTGGAGCGGCGGCACTCAGGAGACGTGGTAATGATGCCTGTACACTGGGAATATATGATGACCCAGCAATCCCTGTGTTATTTAATGATCACCAATACACCGAATTTAAGTAAGTGCAATTCTAGAATAAGTAACAAATATAAAGGCATATGACATGACAAAGAACCCATATGACAAAATTCTTCAAAACTCATAGCAGTGCCTGAACCCATGTTCTATTTATTTGACCTAACCTAAGAGCATTATGGAAAATATGTTCACTGTGTTTTAACCAAAAGCATGTCAAACTCCCCAGTAGTGCAACAAAGCTAACCAATATGCAAGCACACCTTTTTGTGTGTGTGAACACTGTGTGATAGAGTCGACTAGGAAGAGAAGATCCACTCTACGGTGAAAATTAGGTTCATTCTCCAACTTTTGGATAAGTAGTTCCACAATCTGCAGTAAAAACATGTCAATCAAAAAAGAGGAAAGAAAAACTTGATCTTTTGGCAAGACTGAGCAGGTATAGGAAATGAGGAACTTCCCTTGAGATGTAGCACATCACCATATTGTTCAAAACTACTAATATCACAACAACAAAAAGGGGGGTGGGGGTGGACATAACCGCATAGGTAGGTTGGTAAAGCAAGAAAAAGGCACAAGCTGGATAGCATATGCTACAATTTTCAAGTAGTCTACCTCACTGGCAATGCCAAATTTGGCACAATCAATTGCAAGACGAGTTGCACGTCCAATACTATCCTTTGTACGTGAAAGAGTCTCTATCATACCCTCTAAAGCATCACGAGAAACAGCAGCTTCAATGCCACAACTTAGTGAACCCTCTGGTCTGTATTCAGGACTAATCCTGTGTTCATATTCTTCATGATCAATTTTGTTTGTCTGAGAAGGTTCATGAGGACCTACAGATGGAGAATCAAGAATAGAAGCAAAATCTCCTTTCGTATCCTGGTGAGACAAATTTATTGATGTATAGGGAATCATTGCAGCAGGACTTGGACTTTTTCCATGGATCAAGTTTGGAGTTGATAATATAGTAGGAATAGAATTTTCTGAGTGTAGGCACTGTAATTGTGCTTCCTTCCTTTTAGCTTGGGCAACTGCAATAAGGTGTCTCATTGATTTACTGGGGTCAGAAAAAAGAGTCTCATTTAGGGTTGACACTTTCTCAGTCTTATTCTTGCCTGACCTGTGTCGATGAAAGCAATTAGCAAAAATATAAGCCTGAACACAATTTGAAATAATAGCTCAATAACTAAAAATACCTGTTCTCTCCTAAATCAACCTTTTCAGGGTTCTTATGAGAGAAATATCTGTTGTCATGCATGCTATCAGTAAGTAAAGTATTGTGTATATTAGATTTGGACAGTGTCTTAACTCTGACAGACTTATTCAATGCTGTGATTTTTTCTGGCACAGATTGACTATGAGATAAGTTCAAGCTCTGAGATTGACAATTTGAGAGTTTAGATGGTGTTACTGGAAGTTTTTTCCTTGAAGAACCCAAAGGTTTTACATGTGGCTTAGCAGATGTTTGTTTTGTTGATTTTGATCCATAATCAAGATTGGTAGTTGCATCAGGTGAAAGAATGAGTGGCCTAGAATTGCCGAAAGAAGATCTCTTGTATTCTTGCTTCATTGGACTTTGAGAAATCTGAGGACTTTCAGATATTTCTGCTTTCTTCTCACTTTTGCCAGTTGTCCCAAATGGTAAGGTCATGCCATCTGGAGACTTCTCATCCCTGATGGAACCAGTCTTCTCAGTCATACAGTTATTGGATGGAGAATCTTTGTTAGTTCCTATCACTAAGTGAAGTTTCTCTTCTGAGATGCCTGAATCTGCTAAAACCAGATTGCCAGAAGATACATTAAGAATTGGCGTCCTAATCACTTCCAATTTCTCATCATCAACCAATCTACGTGATCTTCGTTTGTATTGAATATATGTACCAAATTGTCTATCACAGTCCTTCATAAAGCAAGAATCTGTTTTAACTCTAGTTGCAGAAGTTATAGTAGCAGAATCTGCCACTTCACCAGTGTCCTCAGTGTGTTTAACCGTTGGAAGGAGAGACCCATTACTTATTGCTGATGTTAACTGATTTTCACTTCTTACGGGGATTCCTGATTTCTTTGAGTTTTCAATTTTACCATATTTCTCTTTAACATCAATGTGGGATAAGTCACTGTGCCTTGAGTTCTTGCAAGTGTGATTATCCTCTTGTACCGATTTAGCTATTTTAGCTGGACGTGCATCCTTGCTTCCCTCCAATTTATGCCTTTTATTTCTGACCTTCAAATTCTTCTTTACTTTATCAGAAGACATTGAGTCCTCATTGGCATATTCATGGGAAGTATCAATTGTTTCTTTGCATGAAACATTATGCATTTTTCCTTTTTCAAGAAAATGTTCCTTGGAATTCTTTAACATCTTTCCAATTTTGGAGTCGCTACATTTTGTAATATTTCCAGATGGTTCTCTGTTAGAATCACAAGAAGCAACCTTTCTGTTTCTTCCTCCAGGAAGCTTATTTACCTTGCCATTAAAACCCTTCAACTTCTTTGCTAAAGCTGCACCTGTGTCTATTCTGGAAACATTGTCCTTATTTTGCTCTGACTCAGTATCCCACTTTGTTGTTTGTTGACCAATTTCTTTAACTTTCAGAGCATTACTTGCATCTTCCTCCTCATGATCACTTTCACCTTTAAGATCACTGGAAATCTGAAGTCCACCAGCAGCTAAGCCTTGTGGAACGACCTCTTCAATTTGCAGTTTAGGTGACATATTCATATCGTCATTCATAATATCATCAGGATTAATAGTCACCAATTTCTCCTTGTCAGGAGAAACAGAGAAAGATGATCTAGAAACAACTTTCTTCTTCATTGCATCCTGAGCACAGACTTCTTCAGCCTTCAAAGCATGACTCACAACTTTCTCCTGATGTTCCTTATCACCTATCAACTCGCCACAATTATCAAGTCTGCCAGCAGCTGAGCCTTCTAATAGTAGCATTTCAACTTCCAGTTTAGGCAATGTAGCTATATCAGTGTTCTTACTATCATCAGGATTAGTACTTGTTGATTTTTCCATCAAAGCATTACTTGCATCTTTCTCCTGATGTTCCTTATTAGCTATGGACTCGCCACAATTATCATGTCTGTTAGCAACTGAGCCTTCTGATAGCAGCTTTTCAACTTCCAGTTTAGGTAATGTAGCCACTTCAGTGTTCTTGCTATCATCAGGATTAGTACTCACAGATTTCTTCTTCTTGCAAGAAGAGGCATAGAAAGATGATTTAGAAACTAAAACTTTCTTTTTCATAGCAACCCTACTAGCATTTTCTTGGACATTGAAAGCATTACTTGTATCTTTCTCTTCGTATGTGCTTTCAGTTCTGAAATCACTGCAATAACTTATATCTTTCTCTTGGTATGTGCTTTCAGTTCTGAAATCACTGCAATCATGAAGTCCACTAGCAACTGAGGCTTCTTGAAGTGGCGCTTTAATTTCAAATTTGGATATCATCTCCTTATTACCATCATCAGGACAAGTGGTCATTAATTTCTCCTTGCCTGAAGAATGGTAAAAATTTGACTTGGAAACTACAACTTTCCTTCTGGGGGAACTCTGGTGGTCATTATTTGAACTCTTTTTGTTTTTCAAGTTATACTCGGCACCATCTAAATCACTCAAAGTTTGATCTGAAGACACATTTACATCTTGGATCTTCAAATTAACATTCGTGCACTGCATCTCAATGATTGCATTATTCACAAATTTTCCCTTGGGGTCCTCTAAAGAAGATGTCCCATTAAGTTCAACTGGAGGCTTGTCATCTGCAAAATCAGTAATTAAGAAGGATGCAGCAGTGGCTGCAGTACTAGCACTGGAGATGTCAACTTCCAGCACAGATTCTGCTGATTGCTTCTTGTTCAGCTTTTCAAAAGCCTCACAAATCTGCTCAACAGCACTAGCAAAGTATTTTACTGTTTTACCCTGGCAACGAGCTATCAACTTACTCTTTGACTCATCAGTAAAAACCTGAATGTCAGCTGGTACAACAAAGGCACTGCAAAATTATATTCAAATAGTCATAGGCCATAGCACCAGCACAACATATCAATCATATAAGTTCAGTTCATATATCGTGTAGAGGTCAAACCACATCAAATTTCAATAAGGTAAAGAAAGAAATTACAAAACAAATGATGTGCTTGATGTAAAATAAATTCAAGCTTTCCAAACCCTTCCTAGCACCATCAAAAGACGTTTGGGCATGAGGATTATATCACAACTAAAGTAGAGAAAGGAGCTGCAAGGGACCACTTATCAATACCCTTCTCAGTTCAGTGACCGGCTCTCCACTAGTTATTCTTGATTCAAATGGTTGAGTTTCATCAAATTAGTCCAATTTTACCTAACGATTTCACTGCAGCTGTTTAAACCACCAAAAATTAATAGTATGTAAGAAGCAGGTTTCCAAAAAGACGAGATATGAATAGTGAATGTATGTTCCAATTATTTGTGTGACTGAGAGATAGAAATGAAGAAGTTTTCAAAATGCTCATCAAGAGTGATGCCTTTTTCAACATGCCTCCCAAGGTTTTAATCAAATTTAGCACAACCCACCCCAACCCCCGAACCACCACCAATAAAAAATGGTTTATTACAAGATTTTAAAGATTAATGGTATCGTTGCAATTGAGCATTCCGATTGCCCAAATCGTGTTCAGTCGTGATTGAGCAATGAACTCGTCTACGCTCTGCCAACACAAGCCGCATCAACGAAAAGACACGCCTCCTTCACACTGCCTCCTTTGGAGAAACTTGTAACTTCCTTCAACATCAGCAAGAGTATGTGCACAAGCCTCCTTCCCATGGCTTCCTCCAGAATATCACCCCAGGCAGTGAACAAAAAGCCCACCAAGTAGTGGTCATATTGTGCTTTGTCACCCATTTATTACACACTACTCTTAGTATTAGCCCTAGGAGTCAATTATGAGATGATTGACAAGGGAACTTTTGTATTATATTTCATTAATAAAAGGCAAAGTTTATGGTTATTATATTTACTTCATATCAGTATCAAATGAATAAGTATAATAATGTCCTAGAGTAGTAGGTTCTAGTCTACAGCATATCAATTGATTGAATTGATAGTGGGAGGTTGTAGATATATATAGAACACTACTCTTAACTATTCCTAATCGAGCATTAGTATGCAGGGGCAATATTAATGCATCGAGACTAGCATGTAGGTCAACTGATGACTTAATCTTACAAGTCATGGATATAAGATATCAGGTTGACACATGTGTATATATTAGAGAATATGTACTGAATTGACCCGCTATGAGAATGTTTCATAGATCATTATATGAGTGTCATAAACATTCTCATAGTGACTAGTATGAATAATTCTTAGACCTGAAGTCACTACGGTTTCCTATGTGAGTAGTTGTGTACTTTGGTATCGACAAACGTCACCTTTAATAGGGTGGACTATAAAGTCGATCATTGGGTATGCAATAAATTATGCGGAGGGATGTGAGTGATGTAGATGGAATCTATCTCTTCCATATGACGGAAGTGATATCTATGGGCCCCTTGATTAAGTAGGACACAAGAAAGCATGGTCATGCTCAAATAA
>JBBUKS010250323.1:0-21860 GCA_038050645.1 Hedychium gardnerianum
TTCAAACTTATTTGTTTATTTTATTTTATTTATTTAGCATGTTGATAAGAGTTTTATTAATGAATATGATTGTTCACAAACATTGTTCATGAATATTATTCACGAACGTTGTTCACGAACGTTGTTCACGAACGTTGTTCACGAACGTTGTTCACGAACATTAACGAGTTGAACATATATGTGTTCAAGTTTGTTTGTTTAGTTTAACGAGTTATTCAAGTTTGTTTATTTAATTGATCTTGTATATATTGAACAAACATAAATAAATTCTTATCAAATTGAATATTAAATTTATTCACGAACATTTAATTCATTTATCGTCCTAATAATAAGAACTTATATATATTAACTTTCACACAGCGCGGATGCCGAAAAAATTTAGCTCATGCATCTCTTTCGCATGCGTAAATTAATCCAAAAGCAACCTTTTTAATCTAATTATAAAAAAAGGACGCCATCTGCTCGTCAAAATGGCTGACCCATGGATCTCCTTCACATGCAGGGGCCTGCTTCGTCACACAGCAAAGATTCTGTGCTGCGGCTGCCCGATTCAGGCAGAAACACAGCTAATCAATTTGGTAGAACATTAATTTGAACAATTAAAGCTAAAAGCATTGATAGGACACACCCCTTTCTTCCCTGTTTGCATTTTTACAGGTGGAAAAAAGAAGCAGAAGCTTAATGAAGAATTAAACATGATCATCAGTGAGGTAGCTGTTGCGGTCCGCCGGACGGCGGCGGTTACGATTTGGGGCACTGGTAGCACTTGGCGAAGAGGCCGAAGGTGTCCACTTGCTTCACTAAGTTGGTCATGCTCGACCACCCGCCGAGCCCGAACCCGACGACGAGAACCCACCCCGCGATGAAGACGTTGAGGACGAACATCCCCGTCCAGCTAGGGAGGAAGAACGGCGGCTTCTCCGCTGCATTCTGCAATGAGTCAAAGAGTTCACAAGGTGTTCGATGGAATGCCCAGCAGAAATAGCGAATTAAGAAAATAAATATATAGATTATATTAGTCGTTTTCGTTAATCCGTCGGCTTTAACATGGAGAGCGTGATATGAACCTGGCGAGCGGCGGCGGCGCGGAAGGTGAGGATGTGAGCCACTGTGGGGACGATATAGACGGCGAAGCTGACGAGGAGGGCGCCGACGGCGGAGTTGATGGGGCCGAAGAAGGGGAAGATGATGGCGAGGAACCAAATGGGTACGACGACGGGGAGGCGGACGACGGCGCGGACGAAGATGGTCTTGGTGCCGTGCATCCCGATCAGCTTCTCCCACACGAAGTACAGCGGCGTGCATGCGAAGCCGAAGGTGATGAACTGGTGGATCAGCATCAGGATCACCGCCGCGTCGCGCCACCCCGACTTGGGCAGCAGAGAGAACGCGTTGGAGTGCGTCAGCAGCTCGTCGCCGAACGCCCAGTAGACGGCCGCCGCCGACGGCAGCGTCAGCGTGAACACGTACAGCGTGGCCATCAGGTAGATATATTTGAACTTTTGCGGCTTCCACATCGCGTGCATGATCTCACTGTCCATAGCAAACAAGTCAACCTTTTTTTTCCTTTCAATTCCACCAGTAAGCTCTAAACAAGTCAAACAAACACTCACACGGTGACGGCGTGGCCGCCGAAGGTGTAGAGGATGTTGGTGGCGCCGGTGAAGTAGAGCACCAGCTTGGTTGGACCGGAGTGCGTCACGCCGTCCGTCTGCGTCATCCAAACACCAACCAACACTTTTTGTCACCAAGAACAGGACGAGCAAACTGAACTGCTAACTGTTTAGTTAACTACCTGGCCGTGGACGACGGCGGCGATGGCGAGGTACCAGGCGGTGTAGGTGGTCATGCCAAGGCCGAGGAAGGACCAAATCCTGTAGTTGTGGAAGGAAGGGATGAACACCGTGGTGGCGCAGCAGGCTCCAAATATGTAGGTCCATGTCCTCTTGTCTAGCCGATCATTGATGTAGTAAATGTTACTGCACGCTCCAAAATTAACCATTTTTTTTTTTTACAGATATTATGATTAATCTCTGCAAAATAAAGAGAAGAAGCGAGAGGAAGAATATGAAGTATTACCTGGCACAAGCAATGAGTTGGATGACGGAGCCAAACAGGAGGAAGGTGCAGTTGAAGGCGAGTCCGACGGCCTTCCAATACGGCCCCAGCAGCCCATCCAACACCTCGAACCACTGCATAAAGTTAAGAACAGGGGAAGGAAAAAGGTAGTGCTTCAGTCATATTAATATCCACCAAACGGCAGGAGAATCGAGAATTTGCTAATTGTTAGGCTCCCACGGAATCTTGTGAATCGGAACAAATGGGAAAATGGCGAGGACAGAACAGAACAAAGCAGAGGAAGGGAAGGGAAGGGAAGGAGGAAGAAGGGTACGGTACTCGGAGGAACAAATTCGAAGGAACAAAGCAGAGGAAGAAGGGTGTGTGTGTGTGACCTGGATAACGTGATTCTTGAATCTGACGTTTTCCTTTTCCTTGCGGGTGCGGTACTCGATGTAGAGGACGCTGATGAGGTACGCCGTCCAGCTTCCGAGGATCCCGTAGAACAGCTGCAAGATCACCCCCGACAGCATCCCCAGCTGCGAGAACGAGTACGGCAGCGTCAGCAGCACCTGCGCCACCTGCGTTCGATGCAAAAGGAGCAATCTTTGGAGGAGATCGATCGTTATCAGTGCAAAACGGAGGAGATGAGCTATTAAAGGTAGTAACTTGATTAGAGGCGCAGCTGAACCAGGCGTCCCAGGCGGAGCCACCGTGCCATAGCAGGTCCTTCACGCTGAGTCCGTGTCCGTCTTCCTCCTTGCCATCGCCGCCGTCCCCTTCTCGCTCTGTTTCATTGTTGGAGCTAGTAATGCCACCCGCCGCAACGATGGCCGCCTCCTCCGCTTGCTTCTCCGCCTGCATCTTCTCCTCAGCCTCACCGCCCCAAACAGTTAGTTGAAGATCTGAGAAAATAAAAGCGAACGCATTGGGTAGAACAGGGGATAGGAATAAAAGTAGATGAAGAATTAAAAGAAAGAAGAGAATGGAATGGATTCCTGGTTACCTTTCCCTGATAACTCAGTTTTGCTCTAGTCGCTGGAGCACTGACGCGGCCGCCGGCCAGCCTTTAACTAATACCGAGGAAGGCGGCCCGTAGTAAATGGAGGCGCTCGGAGCTCGAGCATGGAGGAGGAATCGAGTGGTGGTGGCAGGCTTTTGGCCGAAATGTACCGAGAAATCGCTGGTGGTTATCGTGGTGGATTTAATGGAGGAGATATTGAAGAATGATTAAGAACAGAGGAGAAGTAAGAAGTATCAGGCCAACCGGAGGGAGTGTGGTATTTGATGGAACTGCAACCAGCTGCTGCCGAAAATGGTGAGCTCATGGGCCCACCCACTCCTATCTCAATAAATTATATATTTTTTTTCAATAATAATATAATAGATTCTATCACACTTTAATTTATACAAAACTAATTCAATATTTGTTGTTTTATCCTAATTTTACTATATTTATAACAATTTAAAATTTTTTAACTAGAAAAAATTAATATAAAATATACATTTAGGGAATTGTTTTGTTTGCAAACTATCCATAATGTTTCTTTTTTATCTTTGTTTCTAGCTATTTGGTACACAGATCTTTTATCATTAGTAGCAGTAGTAAAAGATTATTTCATTTTTAAAAATATTAAAAATATTATTTTTTATTTAAAATATCTCTGTATATTTTACCTTGGAGTAATTTTAATTAAAATTACATCAACTAAAGCAATTATAACATAGAACTATTTTAACTAAAGTAATTTTAGGTTGACAATTTATATTCTTGTGGTTAGACAAGTTGTAAATAAAAGATTATTTTGAGAAGAAAATTATATGTGGATGTTATTTTGGTATTTCTAAAAGTAATAACGGTGCTTTTTTTTTATTTTCTGTCAAATTAAAATATCTATATAAAAGAATCTTAAACTCTTTATCGAAGCAACTAGATCTTCATAGAAAAATACGAAAATGATATATGCTTTTACAAATCCTATCTATAATAAGAGGAATAAAGTGAGTAAAGCAACAGGAACAATTGGCAGCATTTTTCCTCGTATAAACTAATGGGAATTTTTCATTTTGCCACTGAAGTTTCTCAAAAAGTTTTTTGAATTATGTTTGTAATATTTTTTTTTTGGTGATTAGATATTTAATTCTTCAAATTAATTAATTTTAATTATGTTTGTAATTTTTTTTTGGTGATTAAATATTATTAGTTAGAGGTGAAACATTGTGAAGCATTTCATGATTTTGAGATTCCAAAGGGGTTGTAGGTGAACTTTTAGGCAGGTAAAATGAAATAGTTAAAAAAGATACCTTATATTTAAAAAAATATCAAAAATCTTAAATTTTATTTCCTTTTTACCCTGATTAATTTAATGTTACTGTAGCAATGGTGGTTATAATACAGAATAATTTTGATCAAAATCATTTAGAATATTTTTTAATTGAAATTATTTTATGTTGTAATAGTTTTAGCGAAAATCACTCCCCGATATAGTATTTTTGCTTAAAATTACTCTTAGTTTTAGCCAAAATTAAGAATTAATTTTAATTAAGTTAAAATAATTTTTGACTAAATTGGAGTGAAATAGTTTTAAAAAATATTATATTTATAGTAACTTTGGTCACATATTAAACTAAAAATATTTTGGGATAAAAAATAAGATAGAAGTTCTTTTAATATTTTTCTCAAGTGTATTTCAAGATTTTAAAAAAAACACAAGATAAATGTTCAATTTAATATGGAATATTTTTAAAGATAATAAAAAAGAAGCGCAAGCATTTTGTTTTTTACCCAAGGAATATTTTAAATTTTTAATATATAAAAATAGTCAGAGAGAAAAAAAAGAAGAAATTTTATCTAAATTTGAATTAAATATTCGTGTTGGGTTAATTAATTGTAATAAAAATTAATTATATTCCTCTCAAATATTTTTTTACCGTTTGTCTCAATATTATATTAAAAAAATAATTATAAAATCAATTTATAATCAATCATTAAATAATTAAAATATATATATATATACTTATCAAAAATTAATTTTTATTTTATTATAATAAATCTATCATAAATTAATAAATTGAACATCTCATTAATTAATGATAATGAGCCGTACACGCTTGTCAGCCAATCATTAACGTCATCTTATTTTAATTGCGTTTTAAACTCCGGCCGGGTTTTCGGGTCAACCCTCTACGACTCGAGATCCGAAGCAGGAAAGAAGGCCACGACATTTACAATTCTGGAAATATTTATTAAAATTTCTCAATCTAGTTTGGTCGTATTATTTCCTAATTAATCTATTATTTGTTGACCGGTTTTTGTCGCGTAACAAAAGATTCGATTTCCCTTCGAGTAAACGGCTGTTCATCGATGGAAATTCACGTGCCGAATTATTAATTACGAAGACTTCCAAACTTCTTGGCGTATTTATTCATGCCAATAAGGATACAACGTTCATAAGAGAGATCATCATAACAACAGCTGAGCTACTCAGTTTGATTCGTTATAGATAAGTAATTTCGAACTTCAGTTAGATATTTCAATCGAAAATTAAAAAATTAGCACACATCACTTGTCATGTTTTTTTTTTTCTGTTAATCTCGTCAGACCTGACTAATCTTAGGTGAACGGCATTCTCTATGACATTCCCTCTTAATTTATCCATCTGATAAATTTGAAAGGGTTAGTGACAATCTGCAGAGTCACTTGTTATTTTTTTTTTATAATTCATGTATTTAATTTTTTGAATTAATTTATTTTAAAAATGATTCATTTGATTTTATAAAAAATAATTATTGATCATTCAAATAAATCAAAAAACATTAGTGGAGTTTTATCCAAGCGATCAACATTATTAAATTTATCGTTTCACTAAAAAAAAATTCTTATAATATATTGTAGTTGGAATTTAAATCGTAAATGCTTAATTAAATATTTGGAGAGTTTAATCATTGCATCGTAGCCCCGAAAGTATGTTTCTATTTAGCAAAAGATGACTCGCTTACTCCAAGTGTCTCTCATCGTCGGCCCTATAATGAAATGAAGGAAGTAAATCATGATGACCGAATGATCTCTTTAGATGAGAGAAATTTAATTCCTCAAGGGATTATTTCCTCTGAAATTCAATCTCTACTTCATATGATAATTTATTACCTAAGTATCAACTCAATTATATGTCCGTGGAGGATGTGGGAGACGTTTCTTTTTTTTTAGTTAATATTATATATTTAATTTATGTCAATTAATTTTAAATGAACGATCTGATTTTATAAAAAAAATATATATTAATTATCAGGTTAATTCGTCATAAGACTCGATCTTTACCTATTTCAAAACTTAAAAGGACAATCTACCGTTGCATCATTGTCCGAGCATGTTGCTTTTTTTATTTTTTTGAAAAATTTTAAGTTATCTCTCGAGCTCATATATATATATATATATATCAAGTCACAAGTCCATGAACAATTTTCTATACTTAATTGTTATAAATTAAGTAGTTTTTTTTCACTTAAAATCAAAGTTTTATATTAATATAAATAAATAAATAAATGGTAGAATGAGAATTAGTAGCTTGTTGGTGGCACTCGTAGTCGTAGTACTCATGGGAACTTGGAGCAGACCAACGTGAAGCAACATTTGGCTGGCAACGTCAAATCCAAACCCTCATCCCTCATCCCTCATCCCTCATCCCTCATCTTACGATACATACATTAACATATTTATCACATTTAACAACTTTACCAATCAATCAATTTGAAGGGGGAGCCATAATAAGATTATGAATTTAAATCACGGGAATAATTTCTTATAAAGAAAATAAGATCGCATACAATTAGACTCAACATGAAGACTTCACTAGAGTTTAGTGTCTTTTTTTTTTTAACTTTATCAATCAGTATAAAGTATAAACCACTTTGTGATGGAATAGCCTCGATCTAACATGATATTGGAGTCACATTTGAACCTTCAATTCGAGTCCCAACCGGTACGAGAGAGGCCGTTGAGAACTTAACTCATTCGACTGACCCGTATGAGCTTATATGTGATTGGGTATTGATGTGATGGTGAAGTGCTGAGCATATGGATGCCCTAATCGGGCAGAGGTTAATGGAAGACAAAGAAGTATGCACGCCCACCCAACTCCACATATTTTGTTCTCCATATCGCTCTGTTTCTTTAATCCCCACTCACTTTTAACTTGTCTCTAATGAACAGGCCCCCACTACCTTTTGCACAGACACGTATATTTCAAACAAGGAGTTGATTAGTAGGCAAGACAAATTTAAAGTATCAGAAATATCTTCCATTTTTTCTTTTAAGTTTAATTAATATATATTTTTATAAAACTTTTATCTAATATATCAGAATGGTGGAAAATTAAAGAATGATGAGAACCCGGAAATGGTGGATTAATCAATTAATTCCTCAAATAGTGGCTTCTTAATTTGATTAGTATTTGTTTGAACAAAAATGATTTTTTTTTTCCTTTTTGCAACTTCGGAACGTGTCCATTCAATTAGAGTAGGTTTAGTCCAAATCTTTGACTCATTTTAATGATTGTTCTTCAAAAAGACAGATTAAGGCAGCTCCCATACAAAATTAAATATTACAAAGAATCAATCGTGCGATTACACTTAAAAAGAAAGAAAAAATCTAAGAAAGAAATCTATGGGAACAAGAAGGTTGAAATGGGGCATATGGAAGAAAGAGAGAATCTAGCATAGATTTGGTGTCACATATTCCCCTTTCCATCATCACGTCTCGTACCACAGCCACGTGCCCAATTGGCCATTTACCAAGATTCGCGGATCAATGAAACCCTCAATTATTAATAATATGAACCGGGAAAATACAAAGAATTAATAAATTAACATGGATCCTCCACAATTAACAATAGGGCATTTTACTAATCACGCCTCAATACTGTTTTTTGTTTGTTTAGTGCAACCATTTTTAGAATGCTTTTATTGCAAGAGCACCAACCTTTGCAATGATATTAGGGTTTCACTAGTTACTACTTATTAGTATAGTCTCATGCTCAAATGTGAACTCTCTCCGCGAAAATGGATGGTTCGATGCAGGGAGCCACGGACAATGGCATGTTCAAGCTGCACCGGACCGTATCGAATGGGTGGGGTTCGTTCGACTTTAGCTCAGAGAGGGAAGACAAGAGTAATTGGTGTGTACTTGATTCCTACATAATGGCAGGCAGCCTCCAAAGTCAGGTAGATTATGCTTCCTTGCTTCTTCCTTCCTAATGAAAATCAAAGTAGTATTTATATTTCTCTTCCATTTTCTTTTTTCACTTCAACTTAGCCAGGTGTTAGGTCGATCCAACATAGTGTCCTTCGAGTTGTTGTTGTTCTTGTTGTCTTACTTTTGTCTGATGCTCATGATGAACATATCGAGTTCGTATGATACTGTCGGGCATTATAGGACATCATGATCAAAGGGGTAGGTTTTGAGTGAATAATAGAACAATAGCAAACAAAGTGAATGCCTTGCGACCATATCGCAATCGCTTGGTATGGTAAGAAACATCAGTAGTTAGAATTATATTACACCTACAAGATTACTCACAATTGGAGCCCCTCGTCGATGAAAGAGCTCTCTGTCGATTAATTTAATTACTGATTGGTTGCAGCTTACCCCAAGAATATGTCAAAGGAAACTGATGCTTACCGTTGTGAGAATATGCTACATGTCGTTGCTGGCTCGTTGAACATGCAGTCGCAATGGAAAGTATGTGTTGAAGTAAGCAAAAGTAAATATTGTAGCTTACTTCTCAGACATGGATGGCTTGGTGGTTGAATGAATGGTTCGTGCAGGATCAGCTGGCTGAAAGTTTGGTGGGCGTTTTCCCTGAGCATGAACAGAAAAATAAAAGATCGCACACTCCCTACGCAGGAATTACCCTGTTCAGGTTCGAAGGGACTTTCTCAGCCAGCCGACCGTCATCCATGCTGAAAAGCTTGGATGACTTGGTGACTGGCACCCCTGGTGCAATTTCCCGTCAATCAACAAGCCAAGAGAATAGATAGCAACAGAAAATATAGTTGTTCATTATCTAGCAATAGCACTAACAGAACAAGAGATGTTCCCACTTAACTAGCAAACATGTTCTTACCAACAGCGATAATAAGAGGATTTTTCCATGATAATCACATGGGCCTTATTGTCAACTCCTCTTATCTCGTCCAGTTACATACTTGACGCTTTCAGACGCTGCTGAAAAAGAAAAGAAATAAAACATCAGAAAATCAATCTTACACAATACATTAAAAAATGTGACGTACAAGGCTAGCATATTTATCATGATGGTACTACGATGACTGACTAGATATTTCTCTTTAGTGAGCAATGAATAGCTGTTTGAGATTGTGAAAACACTGATCCATGACCAGAGATAGGCACATGAAGCATTTTGCAGCTGCTATAGATGTCTCGTGAATTTAGATAGACATATGCTATTGAATCTTGAGGAGTTTGATAAAAAGGTCCTTGAAACAGATATGATTTAAAACAAGCATTTGTGCATAGGCATTTCATTCTGCCTCGACGACTCGACGTCAATCAATAGAAATGGAAGCCTAGCATGAAAGGTGTAAACTCTCTGGAGCTTGCAAAGAATCCTGATGCATTGTGAAAGTTTATGTTGTTGCAAATAAAAACATGGAAAAATAGGTCATATTTCACTACCTAATAAAAAGCTTATTTTCAGAATGAGCCAAACCATTTTGATACTGAATAAAAAGCTTATTACAAACAAAAGGTGGGGCTTTTGCAAGCCATTACTAATCTGAAAATTCTTGCTACCATTAACACGGACAAGTTGCAAAAAAAAAAAGCTACCAAGTGTTCTGCAGATTGAATGTACATCTGCAAAAACAATATTTGAAAATTTTCCAATATTGCTAGCACCTTAATAAGTAACTTGTATGTTTGACAATATTTCAAATTATGCAAATGCAATAAACTACACCTGCAAGTATAATAAACTAAAGTGCAATTTTGAAGGTGTATGCCTGGAAGTGCGTGAATGTCAATTAATTATAAAGAAAAAGGTGGGACTTTTGCAAGTCAATACTAATATGACAATTCTTGCTACTATTAATAGACAAGTTGTCAGTCGACCCCAAAAAGTTAGGACTAACATTGCTTGATGATGTCAATTGAAAATTTAGTGATTAACAGTCAAATTGACAAGATATATCTTCTATGTGTTCAGCTGATTGAACTCATTTATAAACATCCCCTTTCAATTTTTAATCAGCAAGACCTATGTTATGACCACAGTAAATGAACCACTAACCTGGAGGAGCGAATCTCAGGCACATATATCTCCCCACCGACTTCACCATGTTGTTCCCCAGTAACAGTCTTTTTGGCAGAAAGGAACTCAGCACTCATTGCATCCATTCCATGCTGCAGAGCTTCTTCTGCTGTCCCATATCCATGTTCCTCAGCGTACTTCCTAACATCCTCTGTTATTTTCATAGAGCAAAACTTTGGCCCACACATAGAACAGAAATGTGCCACCTTAGCACCTTCAGATGGGAGGGTTTCGTCATGAAAAGCCATAGCTGTCATAGGATCTAAAGATAAGGCAAACTGGTCCATCCATCTAAATTCAAACCTTGCCTTGCTCAATGCATCATCCCATGCTTGTGCTTGTGGATGACCTTTTGCTAAATCAGCTGCATGGGAAGCTATCTTATATGCTATGACACCTGCTTTCACATCATCTCGATTTGGCAACCCAAGGTGTTCCTTTGGTGTTACATAACAAAGAAGTGCAGTACCAAGTGCTCCAATATTTGCAGCACCAATAGCTGATGTAATATGATCATACCCAGGAGCAATATCAGTTGTCAATGGACCAAGAGTATAAAAAGGTGCTTCATTACACCATTCAAGCTGTTTTACCATATTTTCTGGAATTTTGTGGAGAGGAATATGCCCAGGACCTTCATTCATGACCTGCATAAGGATAAAAGCAGAAATTTCAAAAAACATGAAAAAAGATACCTACATTAAGAGAGTCGAGTGTATCCCTAGGAAGATGCAAAAATTCAAGAAATATACATATAGCTAAAAATCATAAAATAAAAAAGAAGATATTGTAACTTATACCTGCACATCCTTTTCCCAAGCTCGACGAGTCAGCTCCCCTTGGGTCAGGAGTTCTGCGAATTGAGCAGTGTCATTGGCATCATAGATTGATCCAGGTCGCAGTCCATCGCCAATAGATAGTGATATATCATATTGATTGCATATATCTAATATGTCATCCCAATGCTCATAAGCAAAGTTCTCTTTGTGATATGTAAGGCACCATTTTGCATGGATTGATCCTCCACGTGAGACAATTCCAGTCATTCTTTTAGCAGTAAGAGGAATATATCGAAGTAAAACACCAGCATGAATTGTAAAATAATCCACACCCTGCTCAGCTTGCTCTATCAGAGTTTCTCTAAAAATTTCCCATGTTAGGTTTTCAGCAATACCATTCACTTTTTCCAAGGCCTGATAGATAGGAACTGTCCCAACAGGAACAGAAGAATTCCGGAGGATCCACTCCCGGGTCTCATGAATATGACGACCTGTTGATAGATCCATGGCAGTGTCAGCACCCCACATTGTCGCCCATTGAAGTTTATGCACCTCTTCCTCGATATTGCTCACCACAGCAGAGTTCCCAATATTTGCATTCACTTTCACCAGGAAGTTCCTCCCAACTATCATTGGCTCCAACTCTAGGTGCTTCTTGTTAGAAGGAATAATAGCACGTCCACGTGCAACCTCCGATCTCACAAACTCTGGATCAAGCTTCTCACGAGTAGCACAGAACAACATCTCTTCAGTTATGATCCCCTGCTTGGCGTAGTACATCTGTGTGTATCTTGGTCCACCCAATAGCTCCCGCCTTTCCACCCATTCTTTTCTTATCTTGGGAAGTCCTGTTGAATCAGTAATTTGTAATTCTAAGCAACATTCTCTATAAACTCATGCACATTATAATGAATGAACTATGAGTGGAAGCAACAAGACATTAGATTTCCTTTTTTGCCAAAAGTATAAGAACCTCATACTGTAAATGCATGATACCTAATATTTTCCTGAATGTTTTCTTCTTAAATTTGAACCCACTTACAAAACTTCTATAGATGCCTCTTTTTGAGGAAATTGGATTGGTTTATCACCAAAAAGATCCATAGAAAGAAATATATATACATAGCATTGAACATGAGCCATCTCAGTCTTAAAGATGTTGCAGCAGTTACAGTGTTGCTTGCTGCTTAATTGTTGATACTGTACCAAGCAACTTATTCTATCTACAAAAATTTATTGAACCACACACATAAGTTTCCCAAATACCTAAATCATGAACCTTATTTATCAAATTACCAAATCATGCATCAATTTCCCTGAATACTTTCGCCTATCCACTTGCCTAAACCAAATCGAAATCGAAAAAAAAAACTAGACAATGAAAAAAAAAATAGAGAACTTGTGGCCAGGTGGCTGCTCGACCAAGCGGCCACGATTTTGTTCTCTTATTTTATGTATTTTGCCTTCAGTTTGGTTAGGTAAGTGGAGGTGGAGGGATATTTTGGGAAACTAGTATGTAATTTAAAAAGTATGTTGTGTGATTTGAGTATTTGAAAAACTTAGGTGCGTGGTTGAGTAAATAGCCCTTCTATCTAAGCAGAAAAATTATCACCCATAAATTTTGCAACACGAGGCATTAAATTAGCACTGTATCAAAACTCTTACTCTTCATGATATAGTGATGCAAGAGCGACATACTTCATCAAGTTAGTGCACTCACCTAGTCGTGGATTTACATTTTGTGGCCCACTAGTATCATATGCATCAAAGTACTGCTCCTCTCCGGATAGATGAACTCGTCTGAAAGGAACTTTAAGGATGTGACCTGATTGCTCATGAACAATTTCTCTGCAAAGTAGATAAATATTAATAACTGGATATTATATACATGGAGCAATCAGGCTTATATTCCTTACAATATGTAAATGTTCAGTTGAGAGAACAGTTTCATACGTGAATTCCTTTGTACTCTTTGGAAAACATTGTTCAAAAGAAGGAAGTGGAAGAAAATCAGGAGCAGCAGGATCAACTGTGTGCTTCTTTTGTTTGGCTGTTGTAGATTCAGTAACTGAATGATCAAAGGTCAAGGTGGCTTTAGGCCTAACAACGAAATTATAGCGCAAATCCTTGTTCAAGCTCCGAGAAGCATCAAATCCAAGTGGAAGAGCAGGTTTTGACAATCTGGAAGCAGCATGGCTGCTCCTTCCACTTGCCACAGAGGCAGGCGATAGTTGCACAGTTATCATCTATTAGATTTAACCAAAGGAAAAGTAAATCCACTTACTCTCTTGCATAATGTTTAAAAATAAGCTGTATGTGACAACTGATAGTTGCAGAGATAACGTTTTTTTAAAAAGAAAAGGAAAAAAAAAAACAAGTTCATCCACATCATAATAAGCTAAAACAAAAAAGATATATATTGCAATATCATTTTTACCTCAGTTCTAGTGAATAGCTTCAGTTTCTCTGAATCAAGATCATAGAAAAATTAAACTAAAGTATCAGCAAACTTTAGCAGATCTTGGATAATTTGAATAAAACAGGTGAATTCAGAATTGGTGAGAAGGAGCACTTAATAAAACAGAAACAGACCAAACAAAATCTTTTCTTTTGCCTTTGTTAGAAAAGGTTGCAGGCTGCTAGTACCACAACAGAATCATCCCAGGAACACAGATTGCAAAAGAAACACTCCCCCGTAATTCAAATTTTATGGCAGAAACGCCAAATGTTTCAGTTATCAGCGACAACACGACGAGCGTAAGATGCGCGTAGCGATGCGCAACAATACATGAAGACGGCAAGTTGGGATCACGTACCGCGCGAGGAGGGAAGATCAACGAGAGACTGTGGCGGCAGCAGCGGCGGAGAAAGGAGAGACGATGGAAGAGGGTTTGGGTGGAGTGGAGCATGCCCCAGCGCCTCTGCTGTATTTATCCATCTCCTTCGTGACTTATGTCGCTGCTCTACTCTTTTGTCCGGAAATGTTCACGAGGAAGATATTTTCTCCATAAAAGTGAGAGGTCACTCCATAAAGATCGCATGATCGCTTTTTTATTATATTTCTGAAGCCCTTTTGTTTACGCTACTGTTTTTAAATATTTATGTTTTATAAACAAAAATAAATAGGATAATTTTTTAAAAAAATATTTAATTTCGAAAATATCCTTCTTTTTTTTCTAGCACAACAGCTATAACTAATTGCTATAATATATAATTATAATAATTACTTATTAACTTCTATAATATATAGTAGTTACTCGTTAAGTAGTTGTTATAATTAATTTTAAGTATTTTTAATTAATTTATAATTATTTTGATAAAACTTAAATAATTTTAACTAAATTGATAAATAATATTTTGATATAATAGTATTCAAAATTTATAATTTATAATTTTAGTATTTAGGTTTTAGGATTTGGCTATAATTATTTTAAAGTGATTTTAATTAATTACAAAAAAATGATGAAATTTAATAATTTTGATGAATTGGTAGAAAAAATATTTTGATATAATAATAATTTGTGTGTTTTATTTTTTATTCAAGTGAAATAGTTGAATTTTTATATTATAATAACTACCAAATATTTTTTACCACATGTTGTAATAATTATCAAATAATTTCTACATATCATATCATATCATAGCAATTATTGGTAACTACTATACAAGTTATATCTAAATCTTAAAATCTTGAATCCTAAACTCTAACACTATTATATCAAAATACTTTTTAATAATTTTATCAAAATTATTTAAACTTTATTAAAATAAGTATATATTAGAATAACTACTAGATAACTATTAGCCCCCGGGACTACCCTATAGCAGTAAGGCACTTAGGTTATCATTTAAATATCCACGATTCAATCTCCAGTTATGACGTATTTGTAGAATTTTTTTTCTCTAAATAGGACGTGCAACCAAGAGATGTTGGGCTTCTAGGTCGCATGTCGTGAGTACTTTCTGATTTACTCTAATAGTTAATAAAATTTTTTCATAGAATCAAATCGATTACTCTAAAATTAATGAGGTTTATCATTTTTTTTACTAGGCAACTATTATAATTATTTTAAAGTGTTTTTAATCAATTTACAATTATTTAAGTTTAAATAATTTCAACTTAAGTTCATAAATAATATTTTAATATAATAGTATTCAGAATTTATGATTTAAAATTTTATGATTTAAAATTAAGAATTTAACTATAATTATTTTAAAATAATTTTAACTAATTTAAAGAAATTTAATTATTTTGATGAATTGATAAAAAATATTTTGATATAATAATGATTTATATATAATTTTTTTGATTAAAATGAAATAATTAATTATCTACGTTATAACAGTTATCAAATAATTTCTACATGCTATATGCTATAATAGTAGAATTTATACATTATAACAATTATTGATAGTTACAATACCTAAATCTTGAATTCTTAAATCCTAAATTTTAAATATTATTATATCAAAATATTTTTTATTAATTTTGTCAAAATTATTTAAACTTTATTAAAATTATTTTAAAATAATTATAATAGCTATTTAAACTTTTTACACGTTATACTAGCTTATAGCTGATTGTAATTATTATAATAATATTGAATTAAAGAACAATATTATAATAACTACTAAAAAATTGCTCCATTCTAGTAATTATAGTTTTAATAATATTGAATAAAGAATATTTTTAAGTTAAAATATCTGATGAAACATTCTTTTATTTTTTAAAAAATATTTTTTGATAATTTATAAAATTCAGAGCGCCCTTTTATTTTTTCCCCCCAAATAAATACAAAAGACTTAAAAATATGACATAAATGTGTTGGTTCCAAATCGGTCGACTGCAGTGGTACGGTTGAACGTCTTAGATTTTCACGTTGATTAATGAGGAAGATATTTATTTTAGGTACGAAAAGCGAAACGGCAGAGCGGCTACGCTACGTCAAGTGACAGCACTTGACGCAACCTGCTTAAAGATTAAAAAATATATAATTTTTTTTTAAGGAAATGCATATTTACTGTTTGTTTTTGTATACATTCGAATATTATTATTATTATAACATAAAAACTGATCGACGATCAGTTAGAAATCACCAATTCTTTCATTTTTTCAATAGCTAAAATGTTTTCTTGATGCAGCAACACTCTGCATTGCTCAAAACCTAGAGAAGTCAACCATAATGTACAGTAACTTACAGAAAATCCAGTGACAACTATTTTCCGAGGATTTAATGTACATATCACCAAATCTTAATCTTACAACTCGACAAAGATTTAGGGATAATTCAATTAGATATAGATCGGACATATAATGGTATGTATTACTGGGGTTCATCTCGCTGGGGAAATTCTTTGGAGATCTCAAACTGTTTATGAGCAACTCAGTTTGCGTGGTACAGAGGTCTAGACGAAAAAGTTGTCGGCTGTACGGGAAATCATCTCTTTGGCGGCGAGTGGATTTCATTACGACCGGAGGAGCTGAATCTTTAGTTTGGAGGAAATTGCAATACTGTCAGGAGCCTGCCTCCAACTGGAGAAGATTTCCAGGCCCCCCTTTCATGAACATGGTCAGTTCTGCAGGGGCTACGACTAATTTCAACCATGCTTGCAGCTCTTCGCCTTCCACCTTCTCCTTTTCTGTTCATGAATGAGAAAAAAAAAACACAACAAAAAAAATGGAAATATAAGATTTGTTTTACTTGTGGCAATTACAGACTACAAGTTACTGGCATCCATGATCAAAGCATGAAAGGTCATATGAAGTTATGAATACAGTAAAAAAGGATATAGTAAATTTATAAAGCAGTTTCAGAAAGTAAAATGCGAAAGGTAACAATGAGAAAACCTTCCAGGTAAGCACCAAGACCCTCGACCACAGTAGGATTGGCTCGTACCACAGAAAGAGCAACTTCAAGAGCTGACTGCAGGAGTGATTTTACCTCCTTTTGCACAAGGTCAACAAGATGGCCCTAAAATGAATTCCAGTTAATTCTTGTCAAATTACAAATCAAATGAATATCTAAATAGAGAGAGAGCGAAACAAAGAACCTGATCCCTTCCCCAGGAACCGATTCCAGAGTCATCGAGGCCACCACTCGATAAGGTTGCCAATGATACTGGACCGATGTTCTGATTGAGCCCGTATTCAGCTACAGCCTTGTAGGCAATGTCTGTAGCACGTCTGATGTCATCCAGGGCTCCAGTTGACACACGGCCTGAGTAAACAATTTCTTCTGCAGCACGTCCACCAAGGAGAGTGACCAAGCGGCCTCGCAATTCATCAATAAAAAGCAAATATCTGTCCTCGGTTGTAGGAGGGGTATATGTGAAACCCAACGCACCACCTGACCTTGGCAATATGCTTAGTTTCTGAAAACAGAAAAGTGGAGCAATTCAAGTTGTTTCACACTAGAGACACTCAGAATTTCACAATAGAGATCAAAAATAACAGAACCTCTACACGTGGTTGCCCAGGAAGAAGTTTTGCGACAGCAGTCCCTACAACTGCATGGCCAGCTTCATGCCGTGCAACAACTGCTTTTTCTCCTCCTTGCAGCTTGGCATGTTTCTTCTCTATGCCCTAAAGTAGACAAGACTTGCCATTAGGCATCATGCACAGTAGATGCTTATAAGTTTGCAAAACCTTACCATACAAGCATGCAGCATGGATAAGAGCTGAGTTTATGATCAATGATTTCTAGTTGATGTTTCAAGTCATGTAGATTGTGTATAGAGAACACAAAACCATGCTCCTATTACAAATGAATCAAAAAAATAACCAAGTGATTACATTCTCTGGATATTGGACAGAAGTGGCCACTACATTTTGGTCTATTTGCACTCCATCAGAAAGTCTTTGAATTTTCAAAAAAATATATATATAAGTGGTGGATAACAATGGAGAGCTAATTCATGAAGAATAAACGGTTGGTAATTCCATATTTCAGTGCCAAAGACTGGCATGATAACACAATTGAGTGCAAGAAATTTCATGCCTGCACTGCTTTTGAAGGAGACTTGCTCCCACTTTAAGAAGGTAGCTTCTTACATGAGAGAATGCCTAGAGATTGTTATCTGATAAGACCATTCAGATCAGGAGTAATGTGCATAACTATTTAAGTTAATAACCTAAAGGAAAATAGTAAAGAATCTTTACACAGGTGAAAGGCTAACATATTCTTGAATAATAAAAACAGGAGAACTAGGAAGCATGAGGACATATTCTGTAAAACATGCTGAACTTAAAATGCATTGCCCAGTGTCCACCATAACCAAAGTAAAATGCTTGGCATAGAGATAGGCTGACAGGAAGAACATAAAGAGGCAGAGGATATCAGACAAGAGCTACATTAGGTAGATAAATACATTGGAAAAGAACATACAGCTATTGACCGTTCAACTGCAAGAATAAAATCAATCTTTTCGACAACAACTTTATTTGCTCTTCCAGCTAATAGGGCAGCTTCATTCACCAAATTTGCTAGGTCTGCTCTGCACAATGTTCAATAAACTCAACATTAACAATATGGTAGATAAAGTAATTTAGATATATGAACCCATAGTATGCCAATACCCAGTGAAGCCAGTTGTCATGAATGCAATTTCATTAAGATCTACATCATCCCCTAAAGGAAGTTCTTTCTTGCTGACATGAACCTTCAAAATGGACTCCCTTCCAAGTCGATCAGGAGTTTCCACCTGCAAAGAAAACAGAAAAATGATTTTCATAATTGAATTGTGATATAATTGCAGATTACTAAGTTGTTTACTAGATATCAACATAACGTTTAAAGGCAGTAGTACAGACCATAACCACCCGATCAAATCTCCCAGGACGACGAAGTGCAGGATCCAGTACATCTGCCCTGTTTGTTGCTCCAAGGACAATGACAGCAGAATTGCTATCAAATCCATCCATTTCCTAGAAAAACAAAACGAAAGTACAAAAAGACTTATGAAACTTTTATTGCAACAAGTGATTAGCAAGAACAGCTAGCTCTGATTTCCCTACAGTAAGTAGCTGATTGAGAGTTTGCTCTCGTTCATCATTGCTCACTATACGATATCGACCATCACGGCTTTTTGCAACAGCATCTATCTGCATGAACAAGCAATAGCATGAGCATTTATTGCTTTAGAGAGTTTAAAAATTAGATGCTGGTTGAAAATGCAGCAAATGATTTTTCATTACCTCATCAATAAAAATTATTGATGGCGCTTCTTTCTTTGCCCTAGCAAAGAGATCTCTCACTCGAGAAGCTCCCATACCAACATATAATTCTACAAACTCACTCGCTGAACAACTTATAAAGGGTACTTCTGCTTCTCCAGCAACAGCTTTTGCCAACAGTGTCTTACCTGTTCCCGGCAGACCCACCTGTAAAAAAATCCTCAAAACAAACTTTATTAATGGAAAAATATTCAAAAATAAAATTTAATTGAATAACTTCATATGCCACTAACCAGCAAGACTCCTCGAGGTGGTCGTGCTCCTAGGCGTATATACCTGTCTGGATTTCTTAGAAATTCCTAGCAATGGGCAAGCAGATATCTTATTAGTAGGTCATGTTGTACCCATGCATGACCTAAAAATGATACTTTGTGAACTTTTGGCATACCACAATCTCTTCCAGCTCCTCCTTTGCCTCATCAACTCCAGCTACATCAGCAAAAGTGACTCCATCAGCATGTTCAGGTGTTTTTGCACTAACTGAATTTGATGTTTTCCTGTTCCTCAACTGGCCTGCTGTAGGCTGAAGAAGAAAATTAGCATCAGATAAGTTCAAGAATTTGGGTAATCAGTTTGATCAAAATACAATAAATCAGCACATACCTGGGAAAAGCTTAGTTTAAAGTTATTAAAAACTCCCACTAGCAAAGCAATGTAGAAAAGAGCAATCTGCAGAGGAATCAGTTCACAATCAGGAACGTTACCACCAATGAAAAATTCCAAAATTCCCAAGGCTGTTTTGGTATAATTTGCAGACCATTGAGTAGATAATATGGCTAATGGTTTTATCCATAAAGACAAAGTACTTGAGAACTTTTAATGTTCTTCTCTATGAGAAATACAAAATGTGAAGGAAAAGTGTGGTCCACATGGAACCTATCATTTCCTTCTACATAAATGGTTCCTGGAACTTTAGAATCTAGAGGGCTTCAGTTGCTTTTAGAAGTAATGGATTTATGTCAGAAGGCATAAAGAACTAATTCTCGAGCACATTGATGATGATGTTCTATATTGAAAGACATAGCGGAAGCAGATAATTCAGTGCAACTAACTGAAACAGATTTTTCTTGTTTATGGGGTGAGGACATACAAAGATGAATGCTTCTAATTCCGTTCAAGAGATGAGTAAAACTTTTGATAAGTAGTGCAGATGTGCACATGGTAAGGCTACCATATACAGAATGCACTCATTCCTTATGTAAATTTGCATTTTTACATGCCCCAGAGTTGTGTGAGATCCAGAAATTTGATAGCTTACCATGGCAGAGTTTACGAAACCCCCACTGCGCTTATCAGGCGATCCAAATTCAACCTGGTTCTCCAGCATCTTCTCATAGGGAGTCTTTATATCAGCTGGGCGAGTGGTGGTGTATACTATTCTCTTTGAAGGGGACATGCTCTTGATAAGGGCTTCTGCCTCCTGTGCCCGGTTCTCCCCTGCAACATCAACCTCCAGGCTGGCAGGTTCCTGTCGCAGTCGGAACAATATATGTACACCATCGATCTCGACCTTCTGAACATGGTCATTGTTTATCCTGCTCAAGAAGTCGCTGAAGGGAACGCTGATGTACGTAGTCGGGGGCCTAGGCTCCGAACCGGGAAGAGGAATCCCAGGTCGGAGTAATCGCATGGCAAACATAACAATGCCCAGCTGGAAGAGAAGGGCGCTGATCTCCTGAGCCGGGATGATCGGCTTCCACTGCCATCTGCTGCCCTTCAACCAGCGGCTCTTCCACTTGTTCTCCCGGCGGGGTGATGAAGATGAAGACGATGGCGTCGACGAAGAAGAAGGCGCAGACGACGGAGATGACGAAGGGGAAGAATGGGAAGCGACCTTCTTGACACCTTGGTTACTGCTCTGCGAGCTCTCCCCGGTGCTATCGCCGGAGCTAGTGTTCGAGTCATCACCCTGCTCCGAGGAACCGCTAGCTCGGATGCCCAAAGCCGCCCCTTTCCGCCGATGCTTCAGGAGAGCGCCCAATACGTCCAACCCTTCTCCTAACGCCCAGTCCCTGCTTCCACGAGAGAGGTAAGACAAAGCGTGACCACGGAAGCGGCTCCTCCGGCCAAATCGCCCGGGTTCCGCAGCTGCCGCGAGCTCCCGTGTCAGGCAAGAGAGGACGATCGACCGGTTGCGCAGTTCCTTCGCAAAGGTCTGCTTACCGAATTTGGGGTGGTAAAGACCACAGTGAGCCAAGGGTGGTTCGATCGCCGCCGCAGCGGCCATCTGTCGATCAATCCAGCAACCAAAAATCGCAAAACAAAAAACAAGGGGAAAAGATTGGAATTGTACAGACCACGAAACCCTAGCTATTGCAGAACAGATGAACAACTTCCAGGCGGGGGAAAAAATGAGATTTTTATTTTTATTTTTATTTTTATTTTTATCGATTGAGGATGAGAGCGGAGGAAGAGGTGGGCCACGAGGCGAGGACATATCCATCTGCGTCGGGGGACGGTGAA
>JBBUKS010250539.1:0-21858 GCA_038050645.1 Hedychium gardnerianum
AAGTGTTCTTCTCTTTTCTTAAAATATGTATTAGCTAATATAAGGTCATATGCTATCGCAAAATCCAATATAATTTTTCCTTCTTCATTTCCCGTTCCAAACCCATAACTTTCATGTACCATCTCGTATTCTTTATTTTTCACTCCGACATGCCCATTTAGATCGCCTCCTATAAAAATTATTTTATTTAGCGGAATGTTTTGTAATACTTCATCTAGGTCGTCCCAAAACTTTAATTTGGTAGCTTCATCTAATCCTACTTGAGGTGCATATACGTTAATTACGTTCACAGTTTCTTTTGCCGCTATTATCTTGAGAGCTATAATTTTATTCCCTTTTTTAACTGTTCCTGCAACTTCATCATTTAACGAACTATCTACCACAATACCCACTCCATTTCTTGTTTACTCTTTCCTGTGTACCATAACTTAAAAACCGAGTTTTCTATCATCTTTGCCTTATCGCCTATCCATTTTGTTTTTTGTACACACAAAATACTAATTATTCTCCTAATCATCTCATCTACTACCTCCATTGATTTACCAGTGAGGGTTCCTGTTCCAAATTTTAGACTATTAGTTTTCTTTAATATTTATTTTTATCCAACCTATGATGTGAGAACACTTGCCTATTTAACACTACACTCAAGTTCTCATTGAGATGTAGCGGTCTTTGCCGATATGTTATAGTCGGATCTTGTAACGCGAACTCTTGCATATTTAGCACTACACCCGAGTTCTGATGGAGATGTAACGGTCTTGCCGAGACGTTACAGTCGGACCCTGCAATGCATTCCTTACGGGGAACATCCTAACATTAGCACAATAGTTTAATTGATCCATTAGCACATATTTAGCACTACACTCGAGTTCTCATGAAGATATAGCGGTCCTTGTCGATACGTTACAGTTGGATCCTGTAACGCGAACTCTTGCATATTTAGCACTACACCTGAGTTCTTATGGAGATGTAGCGGTTTTGCCGAGACGTTACAGTGCAACGCGTTCCTTTTGGGGAACATTTTAACATTAGCACAATAGTTTAATTGATTCATTTATTGAAATTCGACATAGTTTAATGTTGGCTGGCAACCTAACGCAACTAAAAGTATTTTATATATTTTAAATATAAAATATATTAACTAAAAATATTATTTAATATATATATATATATAATAATTTTTTAAAACAAAAAAAATATATAGAGATAAATAAATAAAAAATTTATTATACATTTTTAGAATTAAAATAAATTAAATATAATTAATTAGATAATTTTATTAGGATTTAGTTAAGTCTCTTTATATCATCCCTATCATACTTAGGAGTTGATTGAGATAATCAACAATCTCAGTTTTAATTAATAAAATCTGCCTTGCTCGCGCGATCGACCTAGCGCGACCCCTCCGGCACAGTCATGGGGTCGTGGGAGCCTTCCGCTGCGGGGCCTGGTGTCGGTCAGCAGGCAAAATGAAATGTTTCGCCCGTTTCGACCGGTTCGGCACGAGATTTTATTCCATGGTTTAAATAACCACTTATCATGATTCTACTATGCTTGACAAAAATTAAATTCCATCGTTAAGGAAAATATATGTTGAGACAGGTTTACCTCTCTCTAATTGCCCCCGACAACCTTCCGTTTTGGTAAGTTTAAATCTTGTGTCAGCAATCTGTGGTATGTTGCTTTATGCTTAATCTGTAAACTGCCAATTGCTAAAGGCCTTAACAAAACAACAATCTTTATGTATCACTATTGTTGTTCTATATATGAACATTCAAATATTTCATTTGTAATAGTTGTTGCTATACGGGTTGCTGTCATTTGTATGTGCTCATTCATTTACACGCCTAACTTTTTCTATGCAGATTTTATCATTGGTTCTGGCTACAACTCCTTTTCCTTTTAGCATTAGATTGGCTGCCGTTGCTTCTAGGAAAGATCACATTAATCTTGAGAATTGGTTGAATGAATATTTAAGTACATATAAAGATGCTTTCTTTGAGGTAATATGATTGCAAGTTTGTTTGTTTTTTTTGCATAATTAGTTCACTTGCTTTGCTTGTTTCAAGAAATTCTATTATTACTCCAGGATTGTCTGAGGTTTTTAAAAGAAGCACTTGCCGATGCAACAGCTGATGTCCCAGATGTCCCTCTTCCACAATCTCAATCAACTATTTTGAATGCATATCGTGAAACATGTTCAATATTCTTCAAGGTTATTTCATAGCTCCTGTTTCTATTAGTTTGTTCATGCGAAAATCCAGTTATTCATGACACTGCAGAACAACATCACAAATAAAAATTTCTATTGCAGGTTCTCCAGGCACATTCAGGACAGCTTATTTCTAACCAGCATTTTGAGGAAATGAAGAAGCTGCATAGCTCATCTATTCCAAGGATTCCAACTACTGGACCATTCGTTCCACCAGTTTCAGAGGATATCTCTGATGATGTAGACGCAGAGGTGAATGCCTATTTCCATCAAATGTTCTCTGGACAGTTGACTATTGATGCAATGATTCAGATGCTTGCACGTTTCAGAGAGTCTTCTGATCCAAGGTCTGTCAAGTTAGCTTGATTCTTTAGTTCAATTTCCATTGTAATTTAGGAGCATTTCTCTTCTACTCTACTGCTTTGCATCGTTGAACTGTGTGATTGGTCAAATTTTGGGTGTTTGTCAAATACCATGATTAGTCTTATTTGTGGTTATTTTTGTTGTTTTATAGTCAGAGAACTTTGATTATGGATTTTATGGTAACATCTCATGACCTGGTTCATCTAGCAGTTGGACTCAATGTGTGTCTCTGTGCTAAGCCTTCAACTGCAGGTGACTGCCTAGATGTGGACTGCTTCAGCAACATTATCTCCTTTGTTCAAATGGTTTTATGTGCTGCTTCATCAACATAATCCAGATGCATAAACTCAAGTTACTAGAAGTTGGCTCATCTAAGTTTATAAACCCTTTTATACCCACAATTCCTCATGTGTGACTAAACTAGGTGGTTGGCAGCAGAACATGTTATTGCTCTGCAATGTGAATCCTAGTAAAAAAAAATTCATGAACATGCCCATTAACTATTGTGTGATTATTGCTAGTTTTATGTGCACTTTGCAAGATTTATTTTCAGTTTGTAAATAAATTCATTTTGAATTAAGAAGTTCAATTGTTTTGGAGGAGTTGAAACATTCTTGAAGTGCTACGTGTCATAAATTAATGATTTTAACACACTTGTCTTATTATATCTAACAGTACTTAAGCTGTTCAAGAAAGAAATGCCTATGTTGATGTTCAATCAAAACAATGCGGCATTGTTTATCAAGTCAATGTGTTTCACACTCCGTTTTACAGCAGTGACGATTATTTTGGCTTGCTCATATTTATTATTATTTTTTGGATTGAACATCCATCTTGAGTAATTAATCTGGGAACTTCCAGTTTTTCATTTGTGGTAGCTTTTCTTTGGAAAAACAGATTCAAACCTTTTAACAGATATCTAGGATACACCGAAATATAGTACTTGAAATTGAACTATTGTTTCTCATATATCAACAATTGTAGAAAATCTATGGGAAGTTGCTGATTCTGCTATCATTCCTTCAAAATTCAAATCCTTCGTTGATTCCTTTATCCACTTAGGCTGTAAGCATTCACAAAGAAATTGTTAGACATAGATTCTTGTTTTTCTGTGCTAATAATTATATTATTTGTGAATCTATGCCTTTTACTTCTCTTTTATTTTCTAATTGTAGAGTATTTTATTTGTTCAACTAATATCAGGGAGAAGAAGATCTTCGAATGTATCATTCATAATCTATTTGAAGAGTACAAGTTCTTCCCCAAGTATCCTGATAGGCAACTAAAGTTAGTTGCAGTGCTCTTCGGTAAATGTCTAACTCGATGCACATTATTTATCAATCTGTGAGGTCCTTTTCTTTTTAATATTTCAGGCTGTTCTCCATGCCTGTTGAACATTTTCTTTCCTTTTAGGATGCATGTCTCAAAAGAATTGAGTCATTATTTATCAATTTGTCACGCCCTTTTCCTTTTAATATATTTTCTTGTTGTGCTATGTGTCTGTTCTTCCTTTTATTTCCTTTTAGATGTTTACTCAAATTAGAAATCGTTCTTGATAAATTTTACATGTTTAGTTATGTATTTATTTTCTCATAAATTTCCTTTAGAAGGAATACTACAAAAAGGCATTTCTGTATTTCTGCTCGTAGTACACTATTTTTGCTTATGTTGATTCGCTATTATTGTCTATGAAGGGTATTTGATGCACATATCTTCATGTGTGCACTGTCGGGTTACAATCTTTTTGGTATTTACTAGAGTTCATTTCTGAGGTAACTTATTGCACTAACTTAACCTTCTAGTTGAAATGCCAAAATGAACTTGCAACTTTTGGCCAGTTGGTATTTGAGCATACATGAAGTTGAGAAAAGTAGGGCACCCATGTTGAAGAATCTACTTGAAATTAAAACCAATCTGCGGCTTCGTTGCAAATCTTCATTGATGCTGTAAGTCGTTTTGCATAATGAAGTGCAAAAAGTTTAAATGCAACAAATTCCTTGGAGCAGATATTTTTATTGTTGTTTTTACACAAAACTGAATAGCTTACCCAACTCAGGGTATTTCTCCATCAAAAACAGCTGTATCTTAGGTTAGAATTTTTTAGTCCAAATTCCTTTCCAGCCAGACTCGCCAAGAACCAATATGTTGCCAAAACTAACTTCAATATGTTCATCTGTAATGATTGCCTTAAAATTTGCAGTAAGATTTCTATCTGTTTGCCATTTTAAAATTCAATTGTAATTGTAGTATATTTTAGTGTTTTGTTTTTCTATTAAAACATTTTTGATTATCCAATTTGCACAGGTTCTATAATAAAGCACCAACTGGTGATACATATTGAGCTTGGTATTGCTTTACGTGCGGTTATTGATGCATTGCGTAAATCTGTTGATTCTAAAGTCTGTATATATCTTCTGCCTCCTCCTTTATATTTTCTATTTCTAGATGTTAACTGAATTTCTGTTTGATCCAGATGTTTATGTTTGGTGCCAATGCATTAGGGCAGTTTACGGATCGGCTAGTTGAGTGGCCCTCATATTGCAATCACATATTACAGATATCTCATTTGCGTGGTACACATGCTGAATTGGTTTTGTTCATTGAACGGGCACTCACAAGAATTTCCTCTAGCCAATCAGATTCAAATAGCACTAACTCAATTAGTGTTGATCAACAAGGCTCTGGAGTACCTTCTACTGAAACCATGGAGGTATGTATTGGTAAAATCTCTTATATCTCTTGTATGCCTATCCATTCTTTCTGATCTTTATAAAAACTTGGTTTGGATTTATATATAGTTTTCTGCTGATCTCAGATAAGAGTTTGGATGATTTTGAGAGTATTCCATTTTGTATTTGATTATTTGTTGCTTTCTTTAGACATCACCATCTCATTCTTACATTTACTTTCAGATGGGATATGATTACACTTCCATTTATTTGAGCATAATTGCTTGCAATTCTTTATAAAATTTCTTAATTTTTTACACAGGCATCTGATGCATCATGGCAGATGATGGGTTCAGCTTCTACACCGTTGGGCCAACAGTTTTCCTCTTTGCAGTTGCAGCAGAGCCATCAGGGTTTTCTTGGTGAAAGGAGCAAAGCTTCCTCCATGTCCGCCACTCATACAAAACCTCTTTTATCACATACTGTGCAGTCTCCATTTCTTTCTGGATCAGCAGAATCAGTCACTAATCAGAAGGTATTTGTTTAGTTTATTGGGTGATGAGGTTGAAGTTAAAATTTTCTCTTCTAAATTCATTGAAGCACCAGTGGAGGTTCATGGCATGACTTCTGTTATCACTTCATTATTGAATTTTTTTTCATCAATGCTCTTTAATACTTATCAATCTGGTGACAAATATTACATCACTTGTAGACCACATCTCATCATTCTGTTGCCACCACAACTGCTGTAACATCATCTGCTGGTTTTCTTCGTGCTCGGAGTGCAACAACTTCTGGTAAGGCAAAAAATAGTTTCGTTAGACTTACAGTTTTTTGGTTCTTTATCCCTCTGTTACCATGTGGAACATGCAATGCAGGGTTGAGGTGCTGTCATGCCTTTTTTTTTTATTTCTTCATACCTTTTAGTTTATTGGTATCAAACTTGATTGATATTATTTTTGTAGGCATGCTTCGGCAACCTTCTTACAGCATAGGTTTCGGGGCTGCCTTGAACATTGAAACACTTGTTGCTGCAGCTGAGAGGAGAGATACACCAATAGAGGTTACTCTCAAACCCTAGGATGTTTAATTCCATTAATGTTGTACTTTGTTGTTTTTTCTCAATGTTGAAAAATCCTTGTATTTTTGGGTTAGGTTCCTCCATCAGAAATCCAAGACAAGATATTGTTCATGATCAACAACATTTCAACTTCAAACATGGAGGCAAAAGCTAAAGAGTTCAATGAGTTTCTCAAAGAGCAATATTATCCTTGGTTTGCACAGTATATGGTGATGAAAAGGTTGATATTGATGTTCTCTAATGCTATTTTCATATCCATACTTCCATTTTGATTATGATTGAAGTTTGCTGGTATGTTTATTAATGGTTTCTCTTGTAGATCAAGCATTGAACCAAATTTTCATGACTTGTACTTAAAATTCCTTGACAAAGTTAACTCAAAATTGCTAAATAAGGAGATAGTGAAAGCTACCTATGAGAACTGCAAGGTTCTTGTTTTGGTTCATCTCAAATTATTTTAGTAGTACTGATTTATGTTACTCTTTTTTTACTTTGTTTTTTAAATTTAATTTTTTTTTTTTAGGTGTTGCTAAGATCTGATCTTATTAAATCAAGTTCTGAAGAAAGATCACTTCTTAAAAATCTTGGTAGTTGGCTTGGGAAGTTTACCATTGGTAGGAATCAAGCATTGCGTGCCAAAGAAATTGATCCAAAAGCTTTGATCATAGAGGTATCCCCATTTTCAGTTTTAAGTTTGCTATACTATTGGCAATATTAATTTAACTAAATTAATCTTTTTCGGATGATTGACACCACAATAGAGTTTGAGGTTCTGTTTACCTCTGTGGGAAGAAATCTCTTCTGGCTTTTGCAGAAAGGTACAACACCCAAGATGGGATAAGCTGCCTTTCCCTTCATTTCCACAGGCAGATGATCCTGTGGAAGGGGTTCCAAATCTGTTCAGCGGAACCCCTTTTAACCCTAAATACTTCCACCGAAAGCCGGGTGGAAGCGCGGATCTTTAAGCAAAGTTATGCAAAAAATATCTCATCACCCTTCTTTTCATTTGCACCTTCATTGTGACCTCACAAGTGGAGGGCAGGCAGTGAGTGATCAGGCGGGTGAGAGATGGTGGGGGCAGGAGGTGGTGCTGACCACGAGTGGTTGGGCTGTGAGTGAACGAGTGACAATGCAGGTGGTGTGTGATCAACTAGGTGAGCAAGCGAACTATTAGATGCTGGCCATGGTCCTAGCGACCATGCTGTGTGTGAAGGGATGTGAGCACAGGATGCAGATGGCGATTCTGGCAGCAAGTTTGTCGCAGGCTGCACGAGATTGAGGAGAAGATGACAAGAATGAGGTGGGTAATGAGGGTTTTGTACTTTTCCAGTTCTTTCCCTCCTTTCCCTTCTCATGAGGTAAACTGATTTTCCCCTCCTTTTCCCTTATCTCCCTTTCATTTCCCTCATCTCCTTTCCCTTGTTCTTAAGAAAGAGCCTAAAGCATTGGGATTTGACAAGCATAGTATGTTATATGTGAGAGGCTATTGATATCATTCTGCTTTAAGTGAAAGCCACCATGAAACTGTTAATATAGAAAAGAAGTATGATTCAGTGCTGAACAGCAGTTTTTTTTTTCTTGTTATTTAACAATTGAAGAAGGTATAAACTTGCTTGCACAGGAATGTTTAAACGATAGTTATTTTAGATAAACTTTGAGCAAGCTGTGAGTGATTAAGTAACAAACAGATTTGGATTATAAATAAGACAAGACTACATCACCATCCGAAACTAACTGTTTGCCATAATTTGTGGAATTGCTACGAGATGGATTGATAAAAAATTTACATATTGTTGGTGCAGGCAATCCTACACAATTGTCTGTATCAATTGGATTGGTGGGTTGGATTGAAAGAAAATAACAAATTTGGAAAAAAAGAAATTAAAACAAATTTCTTCAATATGTGAGATAAAATTTATCTTTTTGGTTGCTAGTTAATATCAATTATGCTCTCAAATTTTACTTTGAATCCTCATAATTATTTTAAATAACAAATCGTTTATAAGGCTAATATACTTTGTTAATTATAATTCACAGATCAGTATTGGCTGGTCATAACATTTATTGGCCGTATTGAATTGGTAGGATAACTGGATTGGGATCCATAATAAAAAGTCTAAAATGAACAAAATTATTTAATGTAAGGGTGGGATTTCAAAAAACATAACAATGAAGAATATTATGCTCCAGTAAATTCGAAGAGCTTATATTGATAGGGGTAAGTAAGAAAATAAACCAGATCTATTCCCTACTAATCTCTGAAATATTAATTTATTATATATTTTTAACAATATTTTCTAATTATAAATGATAATAATTTTATTATTTATTTCTTATCTCTTTTCTTTCATCTAGTGCATCAAAATAAAATGACATAGGACAAATTATGAGAAGAATCATTTAGGAATATTCAGCTATTAAGCAATTATTACTAAGCAACAATAATAAAAAATAATAGTTATTAGTTAGTAATAAAAAAAATATTGCTTACTAATCCATATTAATTTAATTTTTTAATAATATTTTGTAAATTAGCATTAAATTATTAACATAATATATTTGGATAATATCTTGTCATAAAATTAGTAAACAAAAATATAAATAGTTATATTAATAAAATATAAAATAATGAATAATTAAAAATATTATAAATAATACTTTTGATAAATAAGTAACAATAATAAAAAGTACTGTACTGTTGACATTATTTTCAAATAAAATTATGTTTTATCGTAATGATTTAATAATTATTAGGATTGAGCTATTATGTTGGACACAATTTCTCTTAGAATATGAAATAAATGAAAAATCTTTATGATAAGAGAATCATAGATGAGGAATGAAATAGAATCACAACAGAAAGGAAGAAAGTTGTTCTGGCCTATGATGATAGAAGGCTAATATTAAAGAGAGATTTTTGCTAGAGGAATACATAATTAATAACCAAATCACGTTATTTTATGAAATCTTTCAGAAAAATGTCTTGCTATGTTTGGTTAGCATTTCGAAGGTCCATGCACAGATTTTAAAATATAATGAATTCATTTACCATGATAAAAAAAATCAAAAAGAATTTGAAGAAAGAGACTAAAAAACACTAATAAAGTTACTATTCGATGTGGCAAATTTTTAACACTATGCATCTAAATAACTTATACAATTTTATAAGCAATTTGATTCTTTGTCCTATGTCAAACCCTTTTCTAACTGTGTTCGTTGTGCAACTAAGCTTAACCATTGCTATTTTGGTAAAGCTCCAATTGTGTGTCAATCCCTTGTCAAAACTGAACTTTCTATCACTCTTCTCTTATTCCAAACAATTTCCAAAAAATATATCCAATTTGTCAGAGAATATATACTCATAAACGTGAATAATAAAGATCTATATTATTGTTGAGAAAATATTAAGATTGATTGCTTTTGAATATAGGTCCTATATATGGAGAGTAGGCTACTGGCTACGTACAATGGTACCACAAGAACAACAAAGTTGTCTAGCAACTTTCTACACTAAAACTAGTCTAACATCTTTCTTTTAAGGATATTATTTGAGCATATAGAGGCCAGCAGTCTGCTGAGTGAAGACTCCCCAACTACAACAACCAGGTAGGCTTAATAAAACAAAATATCTTTAGACAGGGAGATCTCAGTCTAACAGCGTTATATTTTTGTTTGATTGATTAGTCCTTCAAAAAACTATGTATTGGAGTCTTCATTTTCGTGCTAAGCCATTATCATATACTCCATGAATTGGAGGGTGTTAGTCAGGTTCTTGCCCTCCCCCCATACACTGGTCACTGTCCGGGCTAGTAAACTAGCCCCCGTGATTTACCTCCTCCGTGTTGGTCCTGAGACGGACTGGCGGGGGCATTGGGGGCGAGCATTTCGCCTTTTGCCACCATGAATTGGAGGGTGTTATAGTAGGTGACCCCGAACTTACATGGCTTAATGATGACAAGAACAATGCCAACGCCGCCGCCGATGATGCATTTTGTTCCTGTTAACTTTTCCATGTGGAGCCTTATTAGGGAATAAGTTTCTGCTGTTACTCTGAAAAACTGAAGCATGATAAATCTATCAAGATAAAACCATATCAGTAACTAAAATTAATGTGGTAAATAATAAATTCTTAATATGGTTCATGATAAATGCAAGAGACAATTTGAAACCAACTATTTTATATGTTTTTTTTTTTTTTTTGCCGACCCCACATAGTGGGATAAGGCTCGGTTGTTGTTGTTGTTGTTGTATTTTATATGTTTTTTTTACTAGAACTGTGAATGGTGAAATTGTTTATGGTAGTAAACACATGGATCATACAAGTGTTTTGTCTTGGTTATCTTATCTACATGGAGCCCCATCAGGGAATTAGTATTTGCTGCTACTCTGGAGCAAACTGAATATGATAAATCAGTCAAGATAAATGCAAGAAACAGAAATGTAATTTTTGTACTCTTTTTGACGAAGCTGAGTAGTGCTAGTGCCTAAGCTAGCAAAGCAGCTATCTCCTTCAACTTTGTACCATTCTATTCATTTTAAATTGCCAAGGGAACAGTGGACAAGATCACTTTCATATTTTAGCGATCACTGTTGCCTTTTGCTGCTGGTGGTAATTGCAAGTTTATCATGTTCTATCTAAAAGGAATAGTCATTGTCGATATGATATTAGTAGTTCACTCCGGAGGCTTAACATTTTGTTTTTATTTGGCTAATTCTTGTTATTGTACCACTTGCTTGAGGCCATCTTGCCAAGCTTCCCTGAAGAGGCTTTAGCTGGGAGCTTCATTCTTATTTTGTTTTACTTGGTTGATAGTGATACAATATGGTACAATTAAATACTGGTATGACTGATGTGTATCAAACAACATAATCTTGTTCTAGAAGTAGATTTACCTAGGTTACATAATCTTGTTAGAGAAGTGGATTCAATTAGGCTAGGCTTGAGTTAGGTTTTCCCCTTCATCTGTTTTTTGCTTTCTTCCTGTTTGGACAAATTTTACCAGTTAATGGTTTATTTTTATTCTTGTATAAGTGTATATGTGACAGGTAAATTGAGAGTGATCTAGTTTTACATTGTTGATTCTCATACAGTCAATATTTAAATAAACTAAATTAAGTATTTGATGTCAAGAAGCAACATTTTGTTTATATTCATGAGTTGAATCATACTGAGGATTTGTGGTCTTCATTGGAATTTGTCATTTAAAGTTTGATCAAGAGTGTATACTTGTTATACAATGCCTCACTGAAATTATTATCCATCATTCCTTGAAAGCAAATTACCAATTGTCTTGTCATTATTTCACTTTAGCAGGCAGCAATTTTCTTTCCTTTCTATAACTGACGTTGCCTTTTTTCCCCTCTTTTTTTGTTATCTTAATTTCCTTGGTGCACTGAAATGAATTATGATTCTCTTGCTAGGCATATGAAAAAGGTCTGATGATTGCTGTAATCCCATTCACCTCAAAGGTAGTTCCTTTTAGATTTTAGTTGTTTAGAATATTGTTCTCTTCTTTGTTTGCTTGTTATATACTTGTCATCTATTTTAGATTTTGGAACCATGCCATTCCAGTTTAGCTTATCAACCTCCCAACCCTTGGACTATGGGGATTCTAAGTTTGCTTACTGAGATCTATAATCTTCCAAACCTCAAAATGAATCTGAAATTTGATATAGAGGTAAGAACCACTTTGTTCTTGATAGCTTAAGCAGCTATGTAAGAGATTTTAGGCTTATGTAGTTATTCCAAATCTTATTCTTGCATTGCAGGTTTTGTTTAAGAATCTTAGTGTAGATATGAAAGAAGTTAAACCAACAACTCTTTTGATAGACAAGGCTCGGGAAGTGGAGGGCAATCCAGATTTTTCAAATAAGGATATAACTGCAGCTCAGCCACCGCTTGTTGAAATTAATTCAGGATTGTTGCCTCCATTGAGTCATCTAGAATTGCAAACTGAGGTCAATAGTTCATCTCATTCAGCAAGCCATCCCAGTGCAATAGCTCAAGTAGTTAGTGATTTTTCCCTTCCCTCATCGATGAATCTTCAATATTTTTTTTTTCTTCTAACCATGTTTTATACTTTTGTGCTGTTGTCCTCGGGCAGTATGCTGCTGCTCCGCATATCACTTCAGGTTCCATTTTGGAGGAAGACAAAATTGGTATTGTAAATGTACCTGAACGAGTTCCATCTGTTCAGGGTTTGGCTCAAGTTACACCATCCCCATCGCCTTCCCCTTCACCTTCTCCATCACCTTCACCTTTTTCTCTGAACCAGGTTTATATTTTCATTCATTTTTTGTTTAAAATTTTTTGGGACACATTGTTCTAACTGTTTGAAATCTGGTTGAGTAATATTTTTATGTCAAGCTGACTGTAACACTCATCCTTACTTGATTGTTGGATGTAAGATATGCAGGACTTGATTGGGTTTCGTATGTTTTGCAAAAGTGAATATTCATTTATGAAGTGGGAACTACGAAGCTTAGTTAGAAAATCAGTTGACTTGCATAATTTGATAATTATTCGAGATTGTTGATTCTGATAATTAACTCTTTAAGTTGATTTAGAAATCTATGAATTATTTCTTGTATCAATAAATTGTTATACTACAAATTTATTCTTTTTTGATTCATTTCTTATATGCATCACATTCCTTGTGCTTAATGTAATTGGTTTGTCGTTGCAGCTTCTGACAATAATTCCCAATTCTGACTCATATATCAATATTAATCCAAAGCTTAGTTCTATGGGGTCAAACATGCATTTTCACAGGTATTTGCTTCTATTTGTTTAATTATCATGTTGCCTTTCACATCAATATCATTGTCTTGTAATATTTTTTTGATATATCAGAATTATTCAAGTGGCAATGGATAAGGCCATAAGAGAAATTGTATCTCCTGTTATTCAGCGAAGTGTTACCATTGCTAGTAGGACAACGAAGGAACTTGTTTTGAAGGTTACTGTCTTTCTTCAGTAAATGTTATGCCCTAATTATTTTTTCTCACATTTTTTCTCCGCTTCCATGTTCTCTTTTCTTCTAGGATTATTCCATGGAAACTGATGATGGTGTCATATCTCGTTCTGCCCATCTAATGGTTGGGACTCTAGCCGGAAGCTTGGCTCATGTGACTTGCAAGGTTCCTATGTTTTATTGATAGGTTTATGGATCTTAGATCACCTGAGCGCTGTTTTCTGCCTAATTTTCTTTTCTTAATTGCATTTGTATATTGTCTTGGAGTATTGATTTAATTTATGTAGAATACACTGATTGACTTGCAGTGTTGCTCAGGATTGATTATGTGTCTGTTTTCATGTTTTTGTGTTCTTAATCTTTGAATTACTAGGAACCTCTTCGTGTAGCCCTTTCAAGTAATTTAAGAGGTCTTCTTCAAGTTTTGAATGTGGCAAATGATCGGGTTGAGCAAATAGTTCAGATCCTCACAACTGATCATCTTGATCTTGGTTGTGCTGTAATTGAGAATGTAGCATCGGAGAAGGTACACAATTTCTCTTCTTTTTTACTGAGATGTTATGCACATTCTTGAGATGTGCAATGCACATGTTTTTTTTCCTGGATATCTTCATTTCTATCTTCTCCCTTGTTATTATATTGCAGTGATGTGCGAATTTTTTTATTGCTTGTGATTCTGTAATTCTATTTTAGTTTGACTACATCCCTGTTTAAGTAATAGCCTAAACAAAATTTGAAACTAAACAAATATCTGTTTTTTAGTATAGTCAATCAAAATTAAATAAAACGGGTATCAGCTAAACCAGATCTTTCAGACATTTGGTAATTGATAGTTTTGTATAACCAGGCTCAGCTTAAAATTAACTCAACCTCAATTTTTCCTCATGATAGGCTAATTTTACATGATTATTTAGGTTAGCAAATACTGATTTTCAGAATAAAGTTTGTGATAGAAGGATTGGGTATAGACACAGAAAATGTCTTAAAAAATTAGTAAAATACTGAATATATTGGGTACAAGTCTAATTTATGGCAAATTTATGCTAGTACTTCTCTTAGAGTTGGCTTGGAAATGTATTGTTTAATATCGCCTATTATGCTCCACCAAATGAACATTCTTTCTGAGTTTATTTGGGTATGATGTGGTGCATGCTTTTGTTGTCTGCTTGCAACTCTGTCAAACATTTGTTTCTGCAAATTTCTGTTGGTTTTCTTGTTAGGCTGAACTACAGTTCTTAACATATAACCTTTTGACTCTTATCGATATTTAGATTGTCCTATTTAAGATGTTAAAATATATTAATTGTATCTTTCTGTGGAAGTATGACTACTGAGATGAATATTAACTATATTTATTCTAACTTAATTTTTTTTGAGATGCGCAAGGGATTTTAAAATGTGATTTCTTGATGTTGTTATAAATTAATCACTTTGTTATTATGTCTTCTCGCAAATTACAACTATTGGAGCATCTTTTTGCTAAGGAATTTTCTTTGTTAGGCTGTTGAATTGATTGATGGAGAGATGGCCCCTTCATTGGCTGCCATGAGGAAACAAAGGGAAGCATCTGGACCTGCATATTTTGATGCCCTTTATGCACAAGGGCCACTTTCACGAATTCCAGAGGCACTTCGGCCAAAGCCTGGCCACCTCTCCCTTTCACAACAGCGTGTCTATGATGTAAAGCAAAAACCTGATGTTATTGCATGGTTAATAACATTTTGCTCAGCTCCTTTTATTTTTTATTCCCCATTTCCATGTAGGATTTTATCAAGAATATTTGGCAAAATCAATCTGGTCAGAATTCAACTGCTGCATCTCTGGGCCTTCCTGGTTTGGGCACTTCTGTGGGTAATTCTTCTCTGTCACGTGTGTATGATTCAAGTTCTGGTAGTGTCAGTTCCAATGTCTATGCCACTTCACAAGTAGCTCCCTTCAGCACGACTCAGCCCTTGGACCTTATCTCGGAAGAGTCAGAGCGTGGTTCAGCACAACTACTTAGGTATATTAATTAGTTACTTTGCAGCTAGTAAACTAACTTTCAAATTGTTGTGATAACACTTGTTTTTTAAAATATTGTTGCAGTGTCTCCCCAACTTATGGTGCTAATGATAGTCTTACCCAACATGGGGGTGAAATTAGTTCTACTGTAGCTTCTGTTATTACTTCTGCAGATATGCACACGGTTGATCCAGCAGTTGCAACCAAAGTCGGTGTTGAAAACTATGGTAGTTCTGAAGCTATGTACACACTCATTTTTTTCTTTTCTTTTTATATCAGGATTTGACAAATGTGGTGGCACCATCTGCTTCACTAGCTATGGATCGTCTGGGAGCTGCTTTACCTGAATCATTACTGAGCACTGGGGAAGCTTTGGAGAAATACTTGCAAGTTGCTCAAAAGGTTCATTGATTCTACCTATGGTCGCTAATGCAGTATTTCTACAGAAAATGATTTGTTCACAATGGCCGTTAATTGCATAGAGGTGGAGTGATGGATTATATCCCATTTAGTGTTACGTGAGATTTTTTGGTATATACTACTGTGGAACTATGCAACTGTTACGAATGCCAAGTGGTTTACTAGAATTAGACTAAATTTTATTTGTACAGGAGATTTGTAAACCCTAGTTGTATTACAGCGAAGTTCAAAATTCGTACTTTTAGGATCACCTCTAATGAGATTTCTAATCAATCATTTAAGCACTAATGCTGTCGTATTCAAATAAAAATGGACAATTGGAAATTTTCAGTTTCTGAAATCAAACGTTTCTTGTATGCTTGTGCATTATTCTTTGTTAGGCTATGGGTGCAAACGCTAGTAATCATAGTTTCTTGTTTGTTCATTAATCTGTATTTAAGTAAGATGCTCATTAAATAATTGTTGTACAATTTTATAGTATAAACGGTAGAATATGTGTTGCAAGGTTTTGGATCTTCTGATTTTTTCCTGTACCAGATACAATTAGTAAGTTATTAGTGCACAAGGATTATGTTGATGTAATTCTCAGTGTAGTCCCTCCTTTTTCTATCATTTTTTTTTCAGTGAGCTTAGGCATAAGCATCAGTGATATATTTAAGTGCAGAGCAAATGGTACACTGGTAAGTGTATTAATCTATATTCTTGGACCATGATCCCTTGCGTTTAGCGGACAATCGTGTAAACCTTCTGCCCAATATTGCATTTAGAAAGAGAAATGACTACTTGTCTTTGGTGACACCTTAAAGGGCTTAAAACGAACTTGAATTGGAGCCAAATTGTGAATTTCTGTCTTGTTTGTCGTGTTATTGATTGAATGTGTTATGGACCTTGGGGAGGAATCGGGTGCGTGCATGACTTAGCCCAGAAGAAATGTTGGTCAAAGTGATATGTAGAAACCGTTAACTACTTACTACTATTTTATCTGATTATGAAACTTCTTTTGATTGAAACAGGGAACTCATGAAAGAGTTAAGAGGGGTAGTTATACAAAATGAGTGATCATTTTGACTATCATAAACATGTATATTTTTTTCTGAGGTTTTCGATGTAATGCTGGTGCAATTAGTTAGAAGATAGACATTATCTGTTTCTTTGCTTTGTGCATTTAGATTGCATTTGCTTTTAAAAAATTTCACATCCTTCACGGAAAAAAAGAGAATTTGAAAATTGGAAATAAAGAAAGGATGATTGACCTTTGCAATAAAGAACAATTTTTTTTTTTTAAAAATAATCTGATAACACCTATTTTCTTTGAAAATTCATATCAGTCATAGTTTTTCTTTCTTCCAACACATGATTGGAAAATATTTTCTCAACAAATGCAGCCTTATTTTCCCTCTAATGTTGGATCAGATTTTATTTGTAACCTTCAACTTACTCTAGAATTTTAGCATTGTTGACTTATTTATTGTTAATTTGCATCTTATTTAATTTAGAGCTTATTCAAGATTTTTCCAAAGCTTCAGTTAATAATTTTTCCACTACGATTATAATTACACAAAATTCTTTCAGTTGGAAGCCATGATTGCTGCAGATGCCAGAGACATGGAAATTCAGGTTAGTTTGTCTCTATTCTTTGTCAATTTCACTTATTTTATTTGTTCTTCCTGCATTATTTTTCACTAGATGTTAACTTTTTTCATAAATGTATTTAGGGAGTGGTTGCTGATGTGCCAGAGATCATCTTGAAATGTGAAAGTCGAGATGAAGCCTCGTTAGCTATAGCCCAAAAGGTTTGTTGATTGTTTGAGTAGCTTGCAAGAAGTTTAGGTATAATATAATAACATTGCTGGGTAATTCAGGTTTTCAAGAGCTTGTATGAAAATGCATCAAATGCTCTCTATATTGCTTCCCATCTAGCAATTCTAGCCGCCATACGAGATGTTTGCAAACTTGTTGTCAAAGAATTGACAAGCTGGGTACGCGTCTACTGTTAGCTCTCTGTTGGATGCTTTTGTTGAATCTTTCTTTGATAATATCAAGACCAATTTCATTCATAATTAGCCTTTTCTTATTTGATGTTTGGTTTGAAGAACATAGTAGATTTTTATGATATTTCATCCATCATTTACTGTTACATTCATTGTTTTTTCTGCATAATTCACTGGCATATTATTGCAAAACTTTCATTCCCAATTTTTCATAATTGTTTGGTGTCGTTTGTGTTGTCTTGAATCATGGGATCTTGGCATTTTAATTCGTATATTTTTATATAAATAGCAGTATTTATAAACTGTGGCCAATTTGACAATATAGAAATATTTATTAATGTGACTGTCATGTTCTGTTTTATTTTCTCATTTATATTCCATTTGAATTGAATAATTTTAGTTTTGGAGTCAGATTGCACTTATCTTTTATCCCTATAATTTTTTTCCAGATAATTTACTCTGATGAGGAACGAAAGTTTAACAAAGAGATAACTGTGGGCCTTATTCGTTCCGAGTTGCTCAACCTTGCTGAATACAACATCCATTTGGCTAAACTTATAGGCGGGGGAAGGAATAGTACGTCAAAAAACTTGCATTTCATTTTAATGTTGGATAATTTTTTACTGTAGTTGATGCTTGTGACCAAGTGCCAAATTACATTGTGATGTCCATAAAGGATGAATTTGTTTTGTGAAGCCAGAGGAGAATTTTGTTGTTTCTTAGTTGGGGTCATATACTGAATCATGCTTCTTGAGTCTACTTGAAAGAAATAAAACTTAGTACCTTCTCCAGCACTTGGTACTGCCACCTATTACTGCATATATATTCTTATTGATTTGATTCATCTTTGGCTTTTACGGGAAAAAAAAAACTTAATGCAAAAATATTGTTTGAAATTGTATTGTTTTGTTGCAGATCATTAACATTATTAATCAGAGTTTCTGAATGATGACCTCTTCATCTGAGTAACTTATAGGCAACCATGCAATTCCTCTATCAACTATGTTAATCTAGAGTATTTAGTTCTTTCTCCCTCCCTTGTTTCCCCAACTTGTTTTGTGTAAAGGTCTTTATCATCTACCCTTTTGCCAAGCCCTTCTCTCGGTTCCCCTAGTCCCATCTTTGATTTATTCATTTTGACTTCATTGGAGAGAGAACTTTTATTTCTTTTCTCTCTTTAATTCTCTTTTATCCCTTCACTCCCATTAGGAAAATGTATTATCCATTAGAAAAGCTTATTATATGTTGTTATGGTCAAAGCATACTTTTTTTTCCCTCTCAACCACTTTCATTTTCAGTGACACACTAGATTCCTAACTGTTTTATCAACATAGATATTCATATAATATGAAGAAAATTATAGCAAAGCTAAGAAAGTATCTTTCAGTGTTTTCTGTTATATATATATATATATATATATATATATGCTCTCTAAATTTATACTTTTATAGGAATTCAAATAACCCTTGCTGTGTACTTCTCATGGTGAACTTGCACTCTCAGCACTGAAGAATAATGCATGTCTGTTGAATCTTTCAACTTGATTATAAAGGCTTGTACCTGCATAAACAAGTTTATTTTTTATTTTTTTACACCTGCTTATTTATCACCTTTCTATTTATATATATATATATATATATATGAATTATAAAGGTTTAAACAAGTTAATTTTTTATTCCTTAATTTGTATTTAGTTACCTGCTTATTTGTCACCTTTCTAACTTCATATGCATATATACTTTAATAGGAAATCAAACAACCCTTGCTGCCTACTTCTCATAGTGAACTTGCACTTTTAGTGCAGCAGAATAATGCGTGTCTGTTGAATTTTTCAACTTGATTATAAAGGTTTATACCTGCTTTAACAAGTTAACTTTTTATTCTTTAATTTGTATTTAGTCACCTGCTTATTTATCACCTTTCCCACTATTAAACATGAAGCAAAACCTTGAAGATGGTTTATAAACTTTGTCTTCCTTTCTTGGTCAAGTGCCTTGTTAATGCCTTCGAAATTTTGAGATTGGTTCCTCAATTCACTTTATACTTTTGACAATAGAAGTGATGTCAAAAGCATTGGCAAATCTTGAATGCTGGGGACTAAACCATTCTGTTCATTCACAGAGCCTGCAACTGAGTTTGCTATATCCCTTGTGCAAACTTTGGTAATTCAGGAACCTGGTGTAAGCATGTCAGAGCTGTACAATCTCATTGAGGCTTTGTCAAAGGTACTTTAATTTTCTTTTGATCATTTTCTTTAAAAATTTGTGGAATTTCTCATTAAGTTATTTATGTTCTTGCAGTTGGCTATGAAACCTGGGTCACCAGAGTCATTGCAACAGTTAGTTGAGATTGCTAAGAATAATGTAAGTTCTTCTTTATCTGTGAACAGAGAAGAGAAGATCAAGCAATTCAAGGATAAGAAGGTATTTCTCCATAAATTAAGTCAGCAAAGTGCTTTCATCTGATGCTCACATTTTCAGCAAGATGTTAATTTGCATCATGTGCAACATTCAACATCTTAAACCTTTCTTTTAGCAGGGTCTTTCTGGTCTCTCTGGTCTTTCCTTGACAAACAGGGAGGAGCTTGATTCTAATGAGCCATCACCTGCTGATCCTGCTGGTTTTCGTGAGCAGGTATTCAATCATATACTTGTTTGTTTATGCTTATGTTATTGTGTTCATTTAGATTGAATCTTTATCGTAAGCTAGTGAAGAATAAAGTGAAATGCTGTCGAGATGCTCTCATATGTTTGTATTTCCGTACCATTTACCAATTCACTAGTATGATCACAAGTGATCACAATAATTTCATATGGCTCTAATGCTTTCTTCTTCCTCTGTTCTGCCTAAATTGGCTGCCCTTTCTTGCTTCTTCTGTGACCCTATCCATTCTTGATCTCTTTTTCTCTCTCAGCTTCGTTTACTTTTGCAATCAAGCAAAAGTAATTTCTTGATTGCATTTGCATGAAATTGTTTGGTTGGTAATTTCTTTGTCTCTTCCACCATGCTTCTTTTTCTCTTCCATCTCTGTTCTGTAGCATCCTTGCTTCTTTTGTTGCCCTGCTGATTCTCTAAGTTGAGCTGAAATTGTTTTAAGTTCATGCGCCATATAATTTATAACACTTAATTCATTCTGTCATGTGGTGGTGTGAAATTTTATGATGATTTTTCTTTTTAAGAAACTGAATATAAGCACTGTTTCATTATCTAAATATGCTCCTCTTTGATTTTTGTCTCAGCATAAGCTTTTTCATCTTTCTAGTCTTCTCTCAGACGACCAAACAACAACCCATCAGGGGGAGTTTAGGATGGGTCGAGGCCCTCCCCACTAACCAATTACTTAATGTTTATTATCTTGATGCTTAAACATTTTTATCTAGTCAGGGACACGTTAATTAGTAGTTTAGATCTCCTGCTGTATCAGGTGTTATACAATGAGATGCTTCATTCTGACAATATTTCTAGGTGGCCATACCTAGATTTTTTTTGCTTGTGCTGAGATACAGATCAATATGAGCGATAGAAATCTTGATATTAGAGGCACAAAGCTCAGGATGGAAAATAGTTTGATGCAGGCGACTTAAAGCTTGAGAGGATATAAAACAAGATTAACATTTTGGAAAAAGATTATTCAATTATTATCCTATGCACTTACAGCTCACTTACTATTTAGTTTAGAAATTATGACAAGAATATGAACATAACTCACAGTTCGAGTTATAAAAACTTTTTGAAGCATCTCATAATTAGAAAATTCTCAAATGTTTGTTATTATTAGTAAAAATGAGCAGGGCACATTGTTAAGTCAAATAAATAAATAAAACATGGCAATGTTTGCAGACTTAGTTAAGCTGGTATTATCTTTGTTTTTTAATCTGTGTACAGGCTTCAACAACAAATTAAACAGTGATTGGCAAACATCATATTTGTCAGAAGGCGGTGGTAATTTGGTAGGATTGACAATAATATGAAACCATGAAAGTTCAATATTATAACCTTATTAAAGCAAAATTATAGGGAGATATATTTTGTTAGGAAATTTACTGAGAGTGGATGATTAAATACTAAAAGATTATGCCAATAGGATAATGTAAACTGTTAATTATTCCTAAGCCTAAGTCATCACAGTCAGACTAGTCCTGACCTG
>JBBUKS010251185.1:0-21827 GCA_038050645.1 Hedychium gardnerianum
TTGCCCGTCGAAAACGTCCCGAGGGGGCGTGGGCCTTGGAGTAGGAGTCGGCGAAGGCTCCGAACCAAGTAAAAACTGATTGTGTTTTATTTTAATTGTATTTATTTTTCCGCTGCGCGCTCAAATTTCCGACGAGATTTAAAAAAAAAAGAAAAGAAAGTTTTAAACACGTGATTCACCCCCCCCTCTCACGTGCACTCGATCCTACACAATCAACCGAACACAAATATTATCCCGAAGAGACAACATCTGGACGGGAAGCTGGGCTGATTCAGAAGGATCAATCGATCGATCATGGAGAATCAGTCGACCGATAAACTTCGTACAGTGAAAACTGATTCCGAGTTCAGTGGATCGGATAAGGTCAAACTCTTCTATAAAAAGGAGGTCCTGCGTTCGAGACAGAGACAACAACAATGACGAAAGTATTCAGAACGTTCCTCTCGACTCTCTGCGCAAAAAAACCCGTTCAAGCAACATTCTGCGCCGAGATCTTCACCAGCACTAAAGCCAGTATCGTCATCATTATAAGTGTTGATAACAAGTTTTTATTTATTTATTTACTTTTCTTACTTGCATAAATTGGTGTAGGTTTGTTACACCAACCTTATTCTGTAATCGGATCACTCTTCCGGGGATTGCTGGAAGAGGGTATTAGTGGATTGCCCAACGATACAATCCAAATAATCGTGAGCCTTGGAGTAGGAGTCGACGAATGCTCCAAACTAAATAAAACTAATTGTGTATTTTTTCTGTTTTTTTTTACTTTTCCGCTACGTATTCGAAATTTTCGAAGAGTTTTAAAAATCATGAATTTTTTTTTTTTTAAAACACATGATTCACCTCCTCTCACGTGCATTCGATCATATGATAAGAAGTTAAAATATGTTTTTATTCTTAGTTTCAGTCTTTTGTCTAAAATTTTTGAAAAAATTAAATTTGAATTGAATAAAAATTAATAAATAAATAAAAAATAAAAATTTATTTTTCAGGAGTGAAAGAGAGGAAATAAAGGAGATATTAAAATTACATATAATTAACCGGAGAGATAAAGTAAAAAGATCAGATAAATTAATATACTCTTTAATAATTATTAAAATATGATACATTTTTTTATCAATTCAAAAAACTACGCGAGTCAATTCCCGAATAATAAACCAATGACTCGACGCGGCTCGGTTTCCAACTTGATATTTATAATTATTATTATAATTATTTGAGGGAAACAAACCAGATATGCCGCGCACGTGAAGTGCCCGTGAGATACCCCGTCCGTACCATTTCAAGGTTTCCATGTTCCCCCCGGACCACCCAATAAAGGGCGGGAAGAAGCCGCCGATACCTAAATCTCCAGTCGAACTTCGCTTCGCCTGGAGCTGAGCCATGGCCGGTGGTGAATCGCAGAAGCAACTTCTCGCACTCATCCGTAACTTCGCCTCCGAGAAATCCCAAGACGGTTTCTCTCTCTCTCTCTATCGCTCCGTTATCCTGCCTCGCCGATTCTCTCGTTCAATCCGTGTCTTCGCATCTCAGAGCACAGGGTGTCGGATCTGAGGAAGCGATTTGCGCACCTGCAGGGCGAATTGACTGCCGCGAACGCTGATTTCGAGGGATTGAAGGAGTCGAAGGAGATGGCTGAGCAGGAGCTCAAGGGGGTGCAGTTGCAACTTTCCATGATTGATGCCTCGATCCAAGCGCAGGAGGTGCCTCTTTTAACCTTCGAGGTAATGCGTTGATCTATGATGCCAAGATCTAATAGGACGCCTTTTTGGCAGGCTCGGATCGGTCTGCTGCAGGAAGAGATACTGAAGTTACGTTCCAATGTGGATGCACTCAAGGTCGGAGCCAGACTCATTCTCTCATGAACTTTAGTTGGTTTATTTAAACCTTAACGCAGCTGCTTATTCTTATCGTTCTACTGGTGGTGTAAAATAGAGTGAAGAGGGGGCTGACCGGTAATACCATCTTCATGTCATTTTGTGTGTGTTTTATATACCAAGGGACGTGTGACGGGAAACTGAATCACTCTTTTTTCTGAGACAGGGACGAGTTCATTAAGGCAATGTGCGAGCTGAACCAGAAGATAAGGTTTGCTAAATCTTGTTACTTTTTTTTTGTCGATATATAAAAACCTTTGAAACATTTCCTTGCCCCCTGCTTATCCTACATTATTTAGCAGTCAAAATCAGATTGCGTTGTCACTTGTAACAAATGATCCTGCTGCAAATTGGTCAATCTGGATTAACACAAGATAACTCACGTCGTATTTGAACGAGTGGGTTGGAATTGTTAATATTTCTTGCTGAAAACTAATAATTGTAGTAATGCTTAAAATGCACAGTTTTTCTTTTTATCAATGCTCTCTTTGATGTTGTAGTTCTAAAATGGTCATTTCAAGACCCCCTCTTTTGATACTTGATTTATCCATTCTAATAATTCTAGTTCATATAATGGAACTTGTTCAGGCATTTGCAAGAGATGATTGCGAATGCTTTTCTGGATGAGCATCATGGACCATATTCAAAAGAAAATGGCAAGTGGCTTTGATTTACCATACTCATGGATTTTCTATCATTGCGATTTTAAGTCATAACATGTATCTTCTTTGATTCCATGATTTATTGGTGAATCCTGTTATGGTATTCATTGTTTTTGTAAGGAGTCTAAGTTTGAGCTTCTATAGCAACGTTTAGTGCCTCTTATGCCAATTAATGTGCACAATATTGACAAATAAAAAATTTAGATGCAGTTACAATCAACTCATGTTTTAATTTATTAAAGTTCTGCTCATTCTTCTCTGTGAAAATGAGTCATTAGTTTCATGGTAGATGTAATTCTTTTTTTTCTCAGTTTTTCAAAAATTTCAAATGTGTATGACTAAGTTAGCTATCTATTTGTTTGTTTCCTTAACCATTGGCTCATCATCTTTGCATCATGAGAAGAACTAAAAGTAAATACTTAGTGAAATGAATAGTGGAACTAATGGGGCTATGACATTGGTTGAACTTTGTACTTCATTTAGGACCCCCGATAATGTACTTTGTTAGCGGGTAATTCTTTCTATATTAGAAAATTTAAAGTTTAGATTAGAAAGTGAAGTTTCCTTAAACTATGATCATCAGGAAGTCATTTTGTCCCAGTTACATTGAGCTCTACGCAAGACAAGTTTCATTAAACTATCAATTCTTGAATATATTAGTGGATTTAGACTTTGTTTATCATGCATAATCTTCCAATGAATTAATTTATGCTTTGCAACTTGCTCCTAATTTTTACTAACATGATTTATTGAAAGAAGTCATCTTTCAGAATTGAGCACTCACTAGATAAAAGAATCTAGCCTTATGAATTCTCTAATGATTTGCTAGCTATCCCAAGTTACTCAGTTTTACATTAGAACTCTATAGCTTAACCCCTCATGAAATAAGTGATTTAGCATCCTTCAGCCATGTTGATAAACCTCTTTTCTTAACTTTCAAGGGCTGGTATTTGATTGCTCTTTTATCTCTCTCTCTCCTTCTAGCATTGTCAGATGTTGATTATTTGCCAGGGTATATAAGTGTATTATATAGAGAGTTTACCTAAATAATGGTTTCATTCCTTATGTACTGTAATGATTCTAAGGTACAAGGAAATGAATTTTCATTTTTCTATAGTGATGCGGATTTCTTTTTGATTAAATAGAGGTTTGTAATGATCATATACAGTTAGCTTTCGCTAAGTTGTTCTTTAATCTAAATCTTGTATGTCTTCAAATAAACAAAATAGTTTCTAAATCTGAAGTATCCGACAAGCAAGAGATGCTGAAACTAAAAGGTATTGAAGATAATATTGCTCATCTCAAAGATCAGACGCAAAAGTTGGAAGAAGAATATCAGAAGGAACAACACAATCATAGCAAGGTTAGTTTCGTTTTCTTTAATTTTGCATGAACTTCAATTCCCATGTTTCAGAAATATAGAATTTAAAGTTCTTTGTTTTATGTCTTTTAATCTGCATTTAGATTTAGCCTGTTTCTTAGTGCTAGAGAAATTTTCAATATTTTTATTCTTTCCATTTGTCGAAAATGTCTTGGACAATTGTGCTCTGGGAATCTGAGTGCCCTTTGTAGATTGATCTCTATACAGTGGATGCTCTACATTCAGATAACCTGAATGTTTCCATGTAATTTGATCTCCCTCTAAGTGCAAGGGAAATAGTTGTATCTTCAGTTTATTCATCTCCTATTGCTAAATAATCAGCGATGATTTTCCTAGTAGTACACAATTTTGCAGTTATGTCACAGCCAGCAACAAACACCATCTATGCAAGTATAGACGTTGTAGAACTTGAATTTGTTGCATGGTGATCTATACTTTACATGCCAAAAATCAAAGAATGATTTGTTCTATTACTTTTGTGATTGTACCAGCACAGTACCATGATTTCATTGTTTTCAGTTGATGATGTGTGCGTTTGGCTTGGCATTCGATCCAGCAATTTTTTGTAGTAGATCATAATTATGATTTATATACCTTTTATATTTGGACTTTTCATCTATTCCTCCTGTACTTATGTTAGGCACCACACTTTAACACCAACACTCTGAGTTGGACAAGGTCTTCTCTATTACATGTATTATGAAAATATAAAAAATGCAGTGTCTAACCTTGGATTCAAGCATTGCATTCAATGCGTGCACTCAACTTCGGGTATTACAATAATTCTGACACCTTTGCTGCTGGATATAGCATATAAATATTTTTTAATATAAACTTTGTATTGCACATTTTAGCTAAATTAGTTATCTTTTCAAAGTATCATTACTGGTATCAAAATTTGAAAAATAGTACCATAGTAACCTCCACTCGGCACATTGCTTTTAGCATATTATGTGACAATGTAATGATTTATAAGTTATTCTATTTCTGGTTTTAGTTATTAAGTGAAACTTGATTCATTTTCTAACTCCACGCATGAGCTCTGCTGTAATGATTTTTGACAAATTCGTTTTTAGTCAGATTGTAGTCTTCTATATCAATTGTCTGCCTCCAAGTATGTTCTATACAGATGTTTGATGAGTAATGGAATTATTAACCATTTGCTGGTATCTACATTCGTGCAGGCTTGTGAAGAGCTTGCTCATGCTGAAAGAAGATGGTTTCTCATGACTGCTATCATGGAAGAAACAAAACAGCTGCAGGAACTAGCAGAATATCCTTTCTCAAATATTGCTATTTACGCTTCCAAGAAATAATATGAATCACATTTTAAAAAAAATGCAATAATAATTTCAAAAAGGGTAGAACATGCCATCATTTGCTTTTTTCACAACTGTGGCATTAACTAGGAACAAGCAGACACCTGAACTGGAAAAGGTTGTTGCTTCACTCGGGGAAGACTTGGCAAGGAAGTGCACTTGCCCCAGTTGTGGATTAAACAACATCGAAGATGGAGCAATCGAAGATGGAGCAATGGAAGGACCTGAAGCGATCGAAACTAGCTAAATTTGCCCTTTTGTTTAGGTGGCAATTGCCCGACTGGTTCGAAAGCTTCTATACTTTTACTGATGAGCAAGAAACTTCAATAGTCCTTTGCTCTCTCTCAGTGTTTCAAGGTGATTTTCCTTTTCTTTTTTTTCCTCTGCTGCAGAGACTCCAATTGCAACAATCTGTGCGAAAAAATAAAAATAACAAAAGATCCTAAAGCAACTCCTACTTTACTCAATCCTTTATTCTTTAGCCGCCATGTAAAGTATACTTAACTACATAATCAAATACTTCATTCTCAATGTAGAGCAAGCATTGCACATAACTATTAATGATCAACAAGATCGGCACATTTCCTTTTGCCTGAAATCCTCAGAACTCCAAAGAATTCGATGGATGAATGGAGCAAAGCCCAATTAGAAGGCTCAGCCCAATTGGACCGCCGTTACAACCCACCGAAGCAGAGCAAGAAGAGGAGTTTGAGAGCCAAAGCGAAGGGTTTTCTCAATCCCATGAGCCTCCGTTCCAACCTCTCTGCTTTCCTCAAGAAAGCCACTGCCTTTGCCTGCGCCTCTGCCGGCGCATCCAGTACCTCTGCGGCAGCTGCCTCCCCTTCTTCTCAGAATAGGCGGTTCTCATCCTCCACCGCCATGGCCGACGGCTCCGTGAGGACGCTTCGCACCCGGCTCTGCATCATCGGGAGCGGCCCCGCCGCCCACACGGCGGCGATTTACGCTGCCCGGGCGGAGCTCAATCCTGTCCTCTTCGAGGGATGGATGGCCAACGACATCGCCCCCGGCGGCCAGCTTACCACCACCACCGACGTCGAGAACTTCCCAGGGTTTCCTGAGGGGATCATGGGGCATGAGCTCATGGACCGGTGCCGCGCGCAGTCTCTCCGCTTCGGGACTGAGATCCTCACGGAGACCGTGACCAAAGTCGACTTGAGCGTCCGCCCCTTTCGTGTTTTCTCCTCCGCCGCCGCCGTCGAGGCGGACTCTGTTGTCGTCGCCACTGGCGCCGTTGCACGTCGGCTTCACTTTCCTGGGTCAGAGGACTTCTGGAACAGGGGAATATCTGCGTGCGCGGTCTGCGACGGGGCGGCACCTCTCTTTCGGAATCATCCCATCGCAGTGATAGGCGGCGGAGACTCAGCTATGGAAGAAGCTAACTTCCTGACCAAGTACGGATCCAAAGTCTACATTGTGCACCGCCGGGACGCTTTCAGGGCGTCGAAGATCATGCAGGCGAGGGCGCTCGGAAACCCAAAGATTCAGGTGCTGTGGAACTCGGAGGTAGTGGAGGCCTACGGGGAGAACCAGGGAACTCTCTCTGGCGTGAAGGTGAGGAACGTGGTCAGTGGAGAGGTGTCTGACCTCAAGGTCTCTGGTCTGTTTTTCGCGATAGGCCATGAGCCAGCCACCAAGTTCCTTGAGGGGCAGCTGGAGCTGGGATCCGATGGGTACATTGTAACAAAGCCGGGGACGACTCACACCAGCGTGAAGGGTGTCTTTGCCGCCGGGGACGTGCAGGATAAGAAGTACCGGCAGGCCATCACAGCTGCCGGATCAGGTGAACTATTCTTTGCTTTTGTCTTACACTTCAATTATATTAATTCAAACACAAGAAAGGTTTAACTAACTGCCGAAGGAACACTAATGAGCATTGGCTTGATATTGATTCCCGGTTGCTTTGTTGATAGGGACAAGAAATGTGTTTATGCATGTCACAACTTTTTATTGTTCCTTCACCGTAATGTTCTAGTGGAATCCATATTATCATTCACTGTTGAATGACGATTGTGTACTACTTATAATGTTCTTATATTTTGCGTGCTCCTTGTGCAATCTCTTAGGTTGGTCATAGTAGATTGACTATGAAGACTTATTTTTGCTGTCTCATTGAATCTCATAAGAGTTTGACATTGAGAAGCCTAACTATGTAGCAACATCCTTATTATATCATATAGGTTTCATGGTTATATTTTCTCAATGATTTGTGTAAGACTAACCTTATTCTATGGAACAATTGGTTAACATATTGCAGCAATTCCTCTGAAACTTGAATTTTATTATCTAAAGTACACAAATTAGCCATTGGAATTCTACATTAAGCAATCCCTACCCACAAGTATCACACAGATGATGGTGCTGGCAAAAGAAATAAAGTGTCAGTCAAAGCATTATCATCAGGAAGCCATATTTGTTCCAACAAGTTAAAGTTGGCTGCATGAATTTTATCTTCACTGGACTATATGTAAAGTTATATCGCAACTAATAATTAATTCAATCATTTTTTTATTACATCAATTAGAGTATATGGATGCTTTAGCCTTGTTTTTGGATTTTAAGTTTTTCTTTCGATATACTTCTTTGGTCAGCCAGCTTAAATTTTAAACATACGCCGTTTTTTGTCTTCATGTGTATTGATTGCCACTCACATATATATATATATATATATATAGTTTATCAAGGTTTGCGAAGTTGATCTTTAATTTCATATGATGGTTTATCCTTTGGTCATTTTGGCCAAAGTTTGAATTCCCAAAATATCCTAGTGGTTTTGAGGTCAATTAACTCACCTAGACTTCAAATTGGAATGATTAAATGTGCTGGCATGTTGGTTTGACTCTTGTCCTTTTCTTTTGACCAATATCAGTTACTAAAGATCTTCTTTATAACTTTTCCCAAAGGGTAAAAGTAAATTGAATGCTGGTTTTATACATCTTAGAAAGTGAGTCTGGACAAGATTTGAGGTGTAATTGTGTAAATCGAAAGCTACTATTGTATTTGGTTTAACCAATTTGCCAATGCTGCTTGATTTATTCTTGGATAAGCAATTAGCGTAGCACTTATAATACATTTATAGATATACCTCACAACTCTGGTGAGCAAATGTTGCAGTTGAATGCAATAAAATGTTTTTTTTTCCATGCAAGAATTGAGATTTCCACTCTCTGTAGCATCCCTTCGATCGTTTAGCATCAGAGGCAAACCTCTAGCTATTGTAGTGAACATTCCTTGGTTGGAATTAGAGGAGGAAGAGGCAAGCAGAGGAAAAGTATGGGAACTGGGAAGAAAGAAGGAAGAAGTGTGGTAGCAACGCAGTTTTTTGTACACACTTAAGAGAGTAATATGAGAAGAATATAGGCTTTTTGAACACACCTTGAGGAACTCTTTTCCCCCCTTTAAATCAACTTCACACTGATGCTGATGCAGTGCTATTCTTAAAATTCAACAGGTTGCATGGCTGCTTTGGATGCAGAGCATTATTTGCAGGAGGTTGGAACTCAGGAGCCAAAAGACTGAATGATTATCTTCAGATGCCCTGAAACAATCTCCAAAGATCTTATTTTCAGCCAGGAAAGGAAAGCTTTGAAGAGCAGTAAGATTGTTTGAAAATGAACTTTTCAATTGTCATATTTGAATTCGATTGATACAATCTCACACTGTTAAAGGTGTCGATTTAATGCACTAAAACTCATTCGAATATTCATTTCGTTTACTGTAAGATTCGACTGTTTGATTATGCTCAGTGGGCATCCTTTCTTATCGTTTAGAGCTCGAGAGAAAGGACAAGTAGCTGGTCAAAGAGACACAATGGAAAATATAGAAATTAGGCTGGTTGAGTTTCCCCTTTTTATCTTTTAACCTACAGATGAGCATTGAGAAAAAAAAAAAAAAATCAAGGACAGGCAGCATTTGCAGAACCAACGAAGCATCCACGAAAACGGCGCAGATTTGAACACATGCCACTGGACCTCCGAGTAAATGACAAACATAACTGCCATTCTGTCAATTAATCTTTCTTTGACTTTGACTATCATCCATTCCTCTTCCTCCATAACTTGAATTGAAAGAAGAAGAGGAAGAAGAAGGAAACAGCAGAGGTTTAATGATTTGTTGTTATTTTCTCATGGGGTACTCAAATGCAAGCAATCGACACTAAAGACAATGTTGCAGCTTCAACATTTGCATGCAAAGCAAAAGGGGGCCGTCTTCTTTAACATGATGCACTACTCCAATACATTGATAGATTAATCGACCGCCAATGTGAAATTAAACGAGAGAATCTCGGCAGTGGAGGAAGTGCCTAGGAATTGATTGGACTCTTTGCTGGAATCAGAACGGTGGCCGGATGCTGCCGCCTCCGCTCCAACCGGAGCCAAATCCATCGCCCTGGCCTTGAAGCTGGTAGGTTCCTCCCAGATTGTAGAAAGGGACGCCGGCCGTCGCGCCGCCGCCATCGCCGGTGACGGCTCCTGGCGACTGCAGCCCGCCGACGCCTTGTTGCTGTCCCCCCTCTGCTGCCGCTGCTGCCTCCTCCTCGCCTTCCAGAGGAAGCCGCTCGTACATCGCATTGGAGAACGACGCCGCCATCAGCACCACCGTTCCCACTGCCATCAGCGGGCCCACCACGCTCCCTCCCATCACCTGGCCCTGGCCTCCCGACAGGAACACGGTGAGGCCGCCGGCGCCAGGCGGGGCCGGAGGCGGCAGGACTGTCCCCGTCAGCGAGAGGATCTCAAACCGCCCCCGGAGGGTCGCCACCAAGCTCCCAGGCGGTGACGCTCCGGGCTGGCGCAGGACCACGTTGGCGACGGCGCCGCTGCCGCTGAGCACGGAGACGCCCCGGCCGCGGCGGCGCGCGTACTCGGTCACGCACTCCACCACGTCCGCGCCGGCGGCCACCTCCAGCACGTGCGAGTGGAGCGCGTTGGGGCTGTCCTGCGTCACGATGATCGGCGGCCTCGGCTTGTTCTTCGAACCGAGGGGGCGCCCGCGGGGCCGGCGGAGAGGGCCGCCGGAGCCAGCGGCTGAGGAAGACGGTTGGTCGCCGTCTCCGTCGCCTTGGTCAGCCCCGGGGCTTTCCTCCGGCGACGCTTTGGATTCCTCGTGCGGAGGGAGGTGCGCGGAGGAGGATGCGGCCGGCGGTTGCGCCGGGCCAAGAAGGTGGTGGAGATACCCCGACGAGGACCCTCCACCTCCAGCACCACCTCCTCCGGAGTCCATTCCGGCCATGGCCGCCGCATCTACCCGTTCCCACCACTTGTTCGCCAGTTTCTCTGTTCTCCGTCGATCTCCTACCTAAAAATCGCTCCTTTAATACCAAAAAATCCAAAAGATCAGATTTTTACCATCTCAAAACCATCGTATCAAAGAAAGATCTCGATCTCGTTTTCTACTCCTTGACAAGATCGAGGCGAGATGGAGACGATGATGAAGAAGAAAGGAGAGAGTGAAAAAAGAAGTCGTCGCCAAAGAGCAAGTGGCATCATCTGCTCTCGTTTAATATGAGATATATATACACTTTTTAATTAGCAAAAAAAAAAACATGATATTTTAATTAATACAGAAATTAATGCGGTAGAAACCAGAAATAAATGGATTTGACCATTTTTTTACTGTTACAGTTGAACGAAAAAAAGAAGCTTTTTTACCATGAATTTTGGACAGAACTGCACATATTAATTAATTAAAGAGATTGTGTACATTTTAATGCTGCTATCACGTCAAGAAAATAATTAATTAAGTTGATGGTGCAACAGCCAGCCAGATTGATATGTTTAGGGTTTTATTTTATTTAGGGCCAGGGGGGGAATGGAGTTCGTGGGTTCATGTGGCGCTTCACGACGGTCATGTGGACAACTTTGTCATTGGTAGGACAAACTATGTTTTCAAACCCTAGGTGGGTTCGACCGGTTCGGTCGCAAACTTCGAAAGCGGTTCTATTAGTTTATCCGAGTGAACCCATTGATTTGGTCAATTATATATATATATATATATAATATTATTTTATTGATTAACTTCTGTATCTATTATTTGACTAGTTCAATGGAGAAACTCCAAACTAAGGAAGAATTTTTCTATTTGTTTTCGAATATAAGTTTTGATCTTCGAGTGTTTATTTCATCGAAAATTATAAAAAAAATAAATTATGAGAATAGTGGAAGATGTCTTCTACTTGAATCAAGTGTTGGATTTAATTTCTCAATTAGTGGACTTATATGTTAATTTAAAGTAATCTAATTCAAGTATTCACGAGTTTGAATTATCAAGGAGTTTATATGTATAGAATTCATTAACTCATTCTATTATTAATGATCGATTGATAATAGAATTGGATCTACCACTATATATATAGGGTGTGGTCTATCTAGAGTTAGGTAATTCGTATGATCTTTGGATCTCTGGATGATGTCATTTTCGCTGTAATCAATTTCTGTTTTAATTTTAGTGTCATTCTTTTATGTTTATTTTGCTATGAAATTCGATAAAATTATATCTATAGCATGAATCTTATTTTGTATTCGTACGGACTTGAATACATTTTTAGATTCGACTTTCCATCATCAATCATTTTACTTCACTTATTAATTAGCGAGTGCAAGCTCTCTAATATAAACATTAACCATCCTTCTTCCTCTCTTGTACTACTTAATTAAACAAAGTAATTAGCAAGAAGCTCCATATCTTGTGGCTTGTTGAGATGCTTAAGAGTATAATTAATTAGGTAATTAATGGATGCCAAAGCACATAGAAAAAGGCAAAAGACAAGAGGGCATTAAATTAATGAGCCAGTGTTAAGAGATGCTGTCCTCCTCATGCGCACCTTAAAATTCTCCCTAAACCTCTCACTACCAGTTGTGTTCTTTGTTTTTTTTGCTAATTAATTAATTAAGACTAATCTCATTTGGGGTTGTCATTAAGCAAGGTCACAAATCACAATGTGAGTAACATGATCCAATTCTGGAAGATGATTAATCAATTATTACTTTGTTACTTAGCCTCTAGAATTTTTTTTTTGTAAAAAATTAGTGATTCTTTTAAGATTGAAAATATGATTTCAAGATAGAACATTTGTCTTTGTCCAAAATAGATATTATTTTCTGCGGTGTCGGTAGCATCAATGAGGAGTAAAATAGCGGAGCTGATGACTTGATGCGATGAAGAAAATCTATTCCCGTTTGCGAGTGTAAGGATAGGTAATTAGGATAAGTTTGTTAGGTGTTAATCTTTTAGGTTTTAAAGTGGACTTGAGTAGCTCATCACTTGTTTATTGGAGAATGATGTAATCCAACATTAATATGTGGAGTGATGTTAGGCCAAAAAAAGGTTGAGACCAAATTATTCATATTGCTAAATACATCTCATTTTTAGAGTTTCTTAATAGTTTATAACTTCATAATAATTGAAATAAAAGAGGTCATACATTTGTAATTAGTAGATAAGTTTTTTTTTCTTCTAATTAAGTCTTTTAGTGTTCTTAAAACTTAATTTAACGGTACAACTTTTCATTTTGTTTTATCTGTTAAAGAAAATGAAGAGAAGCTTTGGCACAATGTCATAGGTTCAAATTTCAGAAATAGTCTTTTGCAAAGCAAGATAACCCTGTGTATAATAGATCTTTTTTCCAAAATTTACATTAATGATAACTTCATGCATCAAACTACCTTTTTACTTATGTTAAAGAAAATAATAAAAAAAATTAAGAGAGTACTTATGATCTCAAAGAAATTTTAAATCAATCAAATATTCATAAATAAATTTGATGTTAGATTCGATATAAGCTCATTTATATTTATTTAATTGTAAAAGAATATATAAAATAAATAAGTTCAAATAATAATGAACTTGGTTCATTAACGTTTATAACAATTTATGAATAAAGAAATAATATATTTTATAGATTTTTTTTATTCTTCCTAGGGTTCTTAATATATTAAAAAATAAAAAATAATATAAATTTCTTGAATAAATAAAAAATTTAATGTAAATTATAAGAATAATAATGTTGATAATTGAGCTCAATGTTTATAAACAATTTTAAATTTTAAGTGGTTAACTAAACATATCTAAGAGCTAAATTTTATCTACGATGTATTATAATAGAATTTTTTTTCCAGTGGAATGATAACTCTAAGAATATTGACTGTTTAGATGAGCCTCCGTAAATATTTTTTAATTTATTTTAATCACCGATAAGAAACTTCTGTAGGGTCAAATTAATCATCTTCAGGATTAGTCGGTTCGAAGAGTTAGATATTTATCTTATCAAAAATAAAAATAAACAACCTTGAGTTGCCTTCTTGGCTCGGTGTAACATTAAAGTATTTTCAAAGTTAATCATATATTCACGGGTCAATTCATAACTGCGGTACACTGTGTTTTTATAATAATCAAATCGATCATCTCTAAAATTAATGAATTTAAAAAATTAGATACTTAAATTATTAAAAAAAAAAATAACAACCGTGAGTTAATAAATAAGTTTAACAAATTTGATAATTAAATAAATAAATTTAAACATTAGCTCGGTTCGTTTACGCCTCTATTTAAAAACACTGCCTTTTTCCATTTATTTATAGAAAAGTTTGACAAACTGAAAGCCATGATATAATTAATTAGGCGAGGCATTTGCAGGAATTAGTTCTTCACCTGGCAATCCAATAGACCAATACAATACAATACAATACAATATGTGTTAATTATCATATTGATCGGCGCGGCGAAGCCATGTCGCCGGCGGCGGCGGCAGGCCATGTGCGCCCCCCCATCGGCCGCTTGTACTCCTCCTCCAATCTGATCCACCACCTCCCATTAATTAATCATTAACCACTATGACTTTCAACACCGCCCTTTTAATTAATTATCAATTTTTATTCAAATCCTGATGCATACCTTTAATTTTGCATGTGGATAGGAATGATGGCAACTTGCAGCTCCATGCTTTACCTGCCTTAATCCATCATCTAATCTCATAGTGATGCATAAACTGCATATTTAATTGCCCAAAGCTAATCCTTTAACCAGATGCTGATGGGGAAGAAGGTGGCCTTTTTTTGCATTAATTAAGAGAGGATATTAAAGGCATCTTTTGTGTTAATCAGATCTCTTAATTAAGGAATGCGATGCTCAGGGATGAACATAAAAAGGGAACAATGTGTGGCACGTCAATGAAAATTCTGAACTGACTTGTTTTAAATATCAAGAACAAGCACGGGCATGACATGAAGTAGTAGCTCAGAGGATCACTGTTCTTCCTCTCATCTGATACAGATCCTTAGGAGACAAGTTAGGAGGAGTCTTTGCATCTGCAGACATGAAGGACATGATCACTACAAAAAAAAAATCCAGATTAGCGACAATCGTTTCCGTCACTAATCGGTATTTTCGTCACTAATCAATCGCTAATTGATATTAATGACCGATTAATGACGGAAGTACAACGTCTTTTTAAAATGAGTCGCTAATATCGGTTAGCGACGGAATATAATCTCTGGTTGCTAGGTAACGACGGACATTTATAATCTATCGCAAAGATCTTGCAATGGATGTTTAATTTCCGTCGCTAATCTCAGAGTTTTTCCGGGATTAGGGGTCAGGATTTGAGCGACGGAAATTTAATTTTCCGTCGCTAATTCAGGATTATTCCGGATTTAGGAATAAAGTAAATAGCGACGGAATTATATATTCTGTCGCTATATAGCGACGGATGTTTATATTCTGTCGCTAATTTCCTAACCCCTAAACCTGAAATAATCGTGAATTAGCGATGAATATATATTTCGTCGCTATATAGTGACGGATGTTTAGATTCCATCACTATTTGCTTAAACCCCTAAACTCGGAATAATCCTGAATTAGTGACGGAAGATTAAAGTTTTGTCGCAAAATAGCGACATATATTTAAATTTTCATCGCTAAATATCATGAAATTGGACAATATTCTATCATATATCACGATAAATTACGACAAAATTTTATATATTCGTCGCAAATTAACAATGAATATTTAAATATCCGTCGCTAATTTACCTAAAATTTTGACAAAAACGGCCTCTTTTGTCATTTTCCCTGTTTATATATACAACATCAATCATATACCATCACAATCGATGATTTTCACAATACAACCAATATATATCCAACACTATAACACACAACATATACAATCCAACACAATATCAATCCAACTAATATAAATCTAACACAAATCCAAAGCAATAACCATAAATCCAATCCAACACATTATAATACAAAATATACTATTAGTATCCAATCAAATCAATACAAGTCTAATAAACACATCCAATACAAGACATATACCTACAAGTATCCATAGTTCTCCAAAAATCTCCTAGCTCTTCTCGACATCTCGCTAGTAGTATGTAATCTTCCACAAAATATACCTCCTTCGATAAGTTATTAATAAAGCATGGAAAACAACTAAACACACATCATCATATTTATGCAAAATAAATTGAATTTAAACTAAACAATGTGAAAACTATAATAACAAAATGTTGATGCTACTTGAAATAGTCTTCCCCAATTGATGTCTTCAACCAGCTTCTAGTTTTGATGTTGCTAAAAAAGTTCTGCAACTTTAAATTAGTGCCATGATATCTTATTATTATAAATAAAAAATATTAGATAAAAATTACCTGAAGGCTAGTTTGGATACCTGAAAATATGTAATATAATTAGATGGTTTACTTGAAATGAAAACTAATAGATCTATATTGCATATTTCATTAGTGATAAACAAAAAAAGAAAAACACAGGGAACACACCTATAAGGCAGCTACTGATCAGTATTGTCGGGGTCTTGAGGGTCCCTAGGGTCCTGAGTCTCCTGAGAGGCAATATCATGTGAGGAGGATTGATGCATTTGAACCATGAATTCTTGAAATCTCCGTCCAATTTCTTCATATCTTCTTTGGGCTTGCCGAGACTCTTCAAATTGTTGTTCTAAAGTCGAGAGTCAATTCTTCAAACCAACATTTTCTTCCCTTAAGACTTGTATCTCAGTAGATGATCCGCTGGGACAACCCCTAGCCCTAGGAGTCATCACACAATCATAGACGACTCTCGCCTGGGACCCAAGACCATAGACGGAGGAAGTCTTTTTTTTTTCCATTGACCACATCATAATAAATCTCATTTAACTAGTCGGTGGATAAAGTCTATGACTCACCTCCCTCTATAGAAGGGCGAGACACTTCTGCAACTCTAGCAGTGATATTCAAATTAAAAAAAGGTTAGCAGATATATAATCAAAATATTATTCAATATGGAAGGTTAAAGATCTTGTAATTTAAATTCTTATGTCTAATGCCCTAGAGCGAGGATCGACAAATATGTCATCCTTTTTTTTATGAGTCTTGTTAAATATCTCCCAATAAATAGGAGGTCGATGTAGTTCATCTGCCTAAATATTAAAAATGTAATTAAATCAAAATAAAATTATTGATAATATTAAGAATTCATATATAACTTTAGTAATTATAAACTCAACAAGTCTATGGTATGCTTTACAATCGATCGAGATCCAGCTATATGCTTTATGGATCCGGTACTAGGGCCAGCCAACTTAGTGTTTCTATTGTTGTCAGTTATCGCTGAATTGGATTGTCATCTTTCTGTAACCCAGATGGCTTGTCATGCAGCCCAAATCTCCTCTATAACAAAGGATGATCTTGCGTCCTTTCTTCTATACTTATATAACATGTCCTTGTAGAGTTTGACACAAGCTGCATTCCATGTTTCTTTAAATTCTGCCTCATGACCTGACTCCCAAGTATATAGTTTTTGTAATAATAACTTCACAAATTAGTATAAAAATATTATTATAGTTATGTAGTACTAAGCATAATCAAATTATTTATCAAAAATTCATCGTAATAAATATTCTTCAAATCCTAGTCTATATGTCTCCATGTAGTACTAACAACGCATAATCTTTCTCTAAATTTCGTCGATATATAAACCACAACCCGATGACCATGTGGAGTAAAACTGCATGGGAAAAATTAATATATGACAAATATTTTACAAATAAAACAATAGATTATTTGGAAATTATTAATAACATCAAATACTTACCAACGGCTAATAACGCGCAACACAGTCTGGCCACTAAGTGCTGGTGGCTGATCTGCTATGGATATATCTGCACAATAATATTATAACACATACACATTGAAATAATAATCAAATCAGAACAATAATGTCTAATATCGAATAACAAGTGAGTTCGCCATGTAGAAAACAATTACAAGTACTGCAGTTGATCAACATTAATGATAATATTTAATCATCATTACAATCTAAATCATTAACATCAACATTTTATAACTCATCATTGCTAGACTCCGTAAGTTCAACAAGTTTCTCACTACTGGACATATCTCCATCATCTATCTCCTCGTAAGGTACATTCACATCTACAAGTAATTGAGATGTGGATTGAATCTGATAATCTACTGAATGTATCTCTACTTCTTCATTTTGGAATACATCATGATTTTTGGGCGTGATAGAGTCTGATATTTCTCTGGTCGAGCAAGGCTTAGTTCGGCAAACTGCCAACCATTCACTAGCTCTTCTTCTCTTCGTCGGATATTCAAGATAGAAAATCTGACCCGCTTGTACAGCGAAAATAAAAGGTTCAAACTTGTTGAACCTTTTGTTTGTATTCATCTCAACTAAATTCTAGTTTGCATGTATTCTAGTACATGTTCTTAGAGTCGGATCATACCAAGAATATTTGAATAACACACACATTTTTATAGGTAAGACAGGATATTCAACCTCTATGATTTCTTTAAGTCTCCCGTAATAATGAAATTCAGAATTATTGTTGTCGATAGATCCTTTTACGCAAATACCAGAATTAAAGGTTATTGTGTGTGAATCCCATTGTGTCACGTAGAATTTGAAGTCATTAACATAGTATTCGAAGAACACTCTTATTTGATGGAGGAGTCCAGATGCAAGATTGGTTATCCTTTTATCTTGCACATTTGATATTCTACGATCTTTCTGTTGGATTTGTAAGGTTGCAAATAAAGTCTCACATTAAAAACACATGAAAAAGATCATGAGCTTATAAAGGAAAGACATCTTCATTGGTGTGAGACCTTTTGGGTAAAGTTCAAAAATAAAACCTTGAGGATTTGGGCCCAAAGTGGATAATATCATACAATTATGGAGATATCTAAATTTCTTCGGTCCTAACACTTTCACCTATAAAAGTAGTTAGAAAATAAATTAGGTGAGATTTTGATACATATGTACGAAAATTAATTTGGGTCTCTAACTTATATAGATTTCAAAATCATAATGCAAATTCTATCTCTAACTTTTTCGCTACCTCACTTGCACCGATTGATGAATTTTGTATTTGTAATTGTTGTTCGTACAAGCTGTTACGAAAGATAATTTTAAGACAATTAGGATACCAAACAAACATAATTTAGGTAGATAAGTGTTTGATTATATAGTCAACTCACCTAATGTAGGGTTTGATCTCATCACAGTTCAGGAGTATGTATGTTCTTGCAGTATTGTATTCTTGTTGATTTAACCATCTTGAAACAGATGCACCCATTAGCTTACCAGACAACTTGAAAATTGAAAGTATATCTGGGTCTATCAGATGAGTATCATCAGAATTTCGATGACAATTGTGATGTCTAATTTTTACATGGTTAGCAAAATAATATGAGTAGAAAGATGATGTTTCTTCAACCAAATAAGCATTATATATTGACCCCTCAACTCTTGCTTTGTTACGAACATTATTATTTAATTTCCTCAAAAACCATTTAAATGGATATATCCATCTGTACTGCACAGGATCACGTAGTTGTGTCTCGTTAGGTAAATGAACTAGTAGATGTTCAATTGAATCAAAATAACTAGATGGGAATATGCACTCAAGCTTAAATAGTATGAGAGGAATTTTTATTTCTAACCGAAGCATATTGACCGTCATAATACCCCTCGCTGTCAAATTTCTAAAAAATAGACTCAATTTTGTAAGTGTTTGTCAAACATTATTAGATAGTAGGTCATAAAAAGCAACTGGAATAAGTCTTAGCATGAACACATGACAGTCATGACTCTTCATTCCAAATAATTTTAACTTATTCATATCCACGCATCGGGCCATATTTGATGTATATGCATCAGGGATTTGATTTCTTTCAACCAATTACATAAAGCTTGTTTACTTTCTTTGTTCAATGTATAACAAGTCTTTGGAAATTTACTGATTATTTTATTCTGATGCAACTCAGGTCTGTTAACTAGTTGTTTTAATTTTTTATGTGATTTTGTTATGTCTTTAGTTTTGCCCATAACATTCATCACAGTATTGAAAATATTATCAAAAAAAATTCTTCTCTATATGTATCACATCTAAATTATATCAAATGAGTAAATACTTCCAATATGACAACTCCCAAAATATGCTTCTTTTTTTTTAACCACACTTGCAGACTCTAACAATGTATTTATTTATCTCATCAGAATCAGGCTAAGATACTGATAGGAATCCATAATTGTCTATTTGGTCGATAATTTCTTCACCTATTAGACTCTTGGTGGAAGTTTTCTGATAACAACATTCTTTATGAAAATTTTCTTATTTTGCCTAAAAGAGTGGTCAACTGGTAAAAATTTACGGTGATTATCAAACCAAGATACCTTCCCACTGCAAGGTAATGAAAATGCATCAGAATATGTCATACAATGTGGGCATGCTAATTTACCAGCCGTGCTCCAACCTAACAACATTGAGTAGGCTAGAAAATCATTAATAGTCTATAATAAAGCAGCATGCAAGGTAAAATTAGTTTTACTTGCAACATCATAAGTCGCCGACCCTACATTTCATAATTTATTCAACTCGGCGATCAAAGGTTACAAAAAAATATCTATCTTCTCTTTAGGATTGGTTGGACCTGGAATAAGCACAGTAAGGAACATGAATTCATCTTTCATGCATATCCATGGCGGTAAATTGTACGATGTTAATATAACTGGCTAAGATGAATATTGTTGTCCTAACTGACCAAATAGTTGAAATCCATCTGCTAAAAGTCCAAGTCTGACATTACGTGGTTCCATTGCAAAGGAGAAAAATATTGCATCAAGATATTTCCATGTAGGAGAGTCACAAGGATGACACATTATACCTCCTTCGTGTACATGCTCATGATATCACCTCATGTGACAAGCTGTTGCGGCAGATGCATACAGGTGTTGAAGTCTAGCAGTTATTGGAAAGTAATACATAACTTTCAATGCAATATTTTTCTTCTTCTTCTGCCCTGGTATGCGACTATGCTAGCCATCCATGGCGGTAAGTTGTACGATGTTAATATAACTGGCCAAGATGAATATTGCTGTCCTAACTGACCAAATGACTGAAATTCATCTGCTGAAAGTTCAAGTTTGACATTACGTGATTCCATTACAAAGGAAAAAAATATTGTATCAAGATGTTTCCATATAAGGGAGTCACAAGGATGACACATTATAACTCATTTGTGCACATGCTCATGATGTCACCTCATGTGACAAGCTGTTGTGGCAGATGCATACAAGCGTTGAAGTCTAGCAGTTATTGAAAAGTAATACATAACTTTTCATGTAATATTTTTCTTCTTCTTGTGCCCTGGTATGCGACTATGCTGCTTATAACGAGGGTGAGTATAGATTCTGCATTCAGTTAGTTCAATGTCTTCATTCCAAAAGATTATACAGTTATTGATACAACAATCAATTTTTTTAATAGGCAAACATAAACCCTTCACCAATTTTTTTGTATTGTAGAAGTTATCAATTATTGTGTTTTCAGCAGAGAGCAACTCAGACATCAATTGACAAATGTCATTGTAACATTGTTCTGAGAAATGATGTATTGCCTTAATGTTCAATAACCTTGCAGTAGCTGATAGTTGGGAATGACCAGATGAAATATTTTCCCACACTTCTCTTTCACTAGCTTTTAACATGTCTTATAGATGTTGAACTTCAAGTGTTGGTATTTCATCTATATTTGAATGTTCAACTGCATTCATCGCGTCGTAAACCATTGATTATATTATATTCTCATTAGATGATGATTCCCCTACAACAGTTGTGTCAGATGAAGAAGCAACTCAACCACTAGTTGAATGAGAAAAATAAGGCTCTCTATGATAGTACCAGTTGTAGTAATTTGGAACAAAATCATTTCTACAAATATGTACTTTTACTGTATCCTCATCACGGAAAGTTTTATTTCTATATTTTGAATTATTATACGGATAACGTAACTCTCCTCCATTCATACATTCAGGACGACTTTTAGCAAAGTTCACAAACTCTTCGACTCCGACAAAATATTCATCTCGGATAAATACATTATCTAATCTATTGTACATCCAAGATTTGTTCATGTTTATTATATCCTAATAAGAATAAATTTTTTAACATTAACATAACAAGGACAAAACTAAGCATCCATAATTTAAATTAAGTTTACCCTAAATCATTCAAATCTAATTAATCATTTTACAATACA